>CAUDMG010003985.1:1055000-1162500 GCA_958450375.1 Homarus gammarus
GCCTCAAAACGTTCTCAGCAGCCACAAAAACATTCTCAGGCTCCTCAACACGTCCCTAGGATCCTCAAAATGTTCTCAGGAGCATCATAACTTTCTCAAGATCTTCAAAACGTTCCGTAAGTTAAAATTTCCTCCTACCTGAAGAAAAAACAAACATCCGACTCTCTCATTAAACTTATGAGACAAATTTGGCGGCAGTGTTGGCGGTGAAATTGCACTCAAACTTCATAACAAAACACACATACACTCTCTCTCTCTCTACGGCATTTATCTATCTACCTATCTATCTATCTCGTGTGTGTGTGTGTGTGTGTGTGTGTGTGTGAAAGCAATACTGCACGGAGGGAGGGAGGGAGGGCATCTCACTCTGGCTATTGCTCCCTCAGGCGTCGGCAGGAGAAATCAAGGGTGCCCTGAAGTTGTAAGCTCCGCCCTTCAATTCCTCCACCTCTCTCTCTCTCTCTCTCTCTCTCTCTCACGATGTAGATAAAGGGACGGGGCGTGAGGAATTGTAACACAGTATCCTACTACCAGACACTACTACACAACATGGTATTACTACCTGCGAACGACCACTACACAACCTGGAACTAATAGTCACCAACGACCACTACATAACCTGGAACTAATAGTCACCAACGACCACTACACAACCTGGAACTAATAGTCACCAACGACCACTACA
Source organism: Homarus gammarus (assembly GCA_958450375.1). Lineage (NCBI taxonomy): Eukaryota > Metazoa > Arthropoda > Malacostraca > Decapoda > Nephropidae > Homarus > Homarus gammarus. Next base: position 1,055,686 of record CAUDMG010003985.1, read on the forward strand.
CAACCTGGAACTAATAGTCACCAACGACCACTACACAACCTGGAACTAATAGTCACCAACGACCACTACACAATATGGTATTACTACCTGCGAACGACCACTACACAACCTGGAACTAATAGTCACCAACGACCACTACACAACCTGGAACTAATAGTCACCAACGACCACTACACAACCTGGAACTAATAGTCACCAACGACCACTACACAACCTGGAACTAATAGTCACCAACGACCACTACACAACCTGGAACTAATAGTCACCAACGACCACTACACAACCTGGAACTAATAGTCACCAACGACCACTACACAACCTGGAACTAATAGTCACCTACGACCACTACACCCCGTCGTACCAGAGGCTAGAACAACCACCCTGTGTAACTGATAGAACATACCAACACAAGACACAGGAAAAATAAACCGGCAGGAAGAGTTAACACAGACACAGTACAGATAATTACAGGACCAAATACAGTAATTATAGTCCCAAAGAGTATATAAATAAATAAATAAATAAATAAATAAATAAATAAATACAGTAATGAAGATCGATGTTCAAAATGGTAGACAAAATCCCAGTCAAAATTGGCACAGAAAATAAAGGCTTTACACACACCCAATTATTATTATTATTTGTGCTTTTCATATTTTATTTATTATAAACTGTGTTATTAGTTTCCTGGATGATTATTTCGTGGATAGTAAGTTTTTTATTGTAAATTGTAATTTTTTATCTTATTTTAATATTTACTAATAAAATTTGTGTGAAATATACAGAAATAATTTTGTTTAGTTTGTGGAAAATATGTAAAGAAGTGTAAATAAAACCCTTGAGCTGCTTGTTCTTGACCTCATCCAGCATAACTAACACGTCTTTATCTGACAAATTAGGGCGTCTTTTGAGAGCTGGGCATTCCTTTGCTTCCCCAAGAGCCAGCTTGTGATTGGTCGGTATGTTTTGAAAGCGGAACTGTGATTGGAGCTACTGGCCCACTCGAAGACTAACTCTCCATGTTTCTTTACAACATCGCGAACCACTGTAGTTGTAAACAGTTTGTAAGTCACCACATTCTATAATATTGTATAAGGCGGTTACAGGGTCACCGACTTTGTGACTTACAGTACAGCAAAAGATGTTTCAAGTATCAGGGGACTGTATCAACCACTTGGAAGAATTTACACAATATACATACAGTACGGAGATTACAGCACCAAATAATACAGTAACTGAAGTTCCAAAGAGTACAAATATAAATAAATATATACGGCACAGAAAATCCTGGTCCAAAATGGTACAGAAAACCCTGGTCCAAAATGGCACAGAAAATCCGGGTCCAAAATGGCACAGAAAATCCGGGTCCAAAATGGCACAGAAAATCCGGGTCCAAAATCGTTCTGTAAAGAAAAAAACAAAAACACAAAGCTCCTCAGTTGAGTACTCACCCTTCTTGGACGGATGTGTGTTGGTCTGATGTGGGTGACGCAGTAGTCGCAGAGGTGGTGACGGTAGTGGCAGAATCAGCGGTCCCTGTAGCTCCTCCCTCACGACCTTCGGATTGGTGATAGGTGTTGGAACTGCTGGTGATGTTGGTGGAGGAGGGGTCGCCATCGGTGGAGAGGGCGTGGGCTTGTTCCTCTCCTCCCTCAAGTGTGGCCGCGTCTTCCTCTGTCTCGTCGAAAGCGTTAAGGGGCGAGTCTGAGGTGGTGGTGGGAGGGGGGGGGGGGGGGAGGAAGACATCACTTAGATTCATCAGCACAATAATCCTAAACCTTCACCTACCACCTAATTTATTCCTCCATGCACTTTAAACACTACACATATTATCTATACATCCAGTTTGGGTGTCCTAAAAGAAGCTATAATTTCAAAAGATAACTAAACAAAGTCATTGATATAAATTACTAATAAATCGTCAATATGATTGTATAAGATATTCTTCATATGACAAGAGAAATCACTAAAATATTAAAGGTAACTGTAATGTCTGTGTGGCCAGGTGCTGGCCAGGCCCTCGTGAGTGACGTAGTACTGTACTTACCATCACAATCAACACGAGTAATGTTAGTACAGGCGGAGACGGAGAATATTTAGTACAGTGAAGGAGGGGAAGGCCTACCGTGACCCCAGCTACCACCAGGCAATAATATACCTTGTAGAGGGGTGGGCGTGGGCGTGGGCGTGTAGGGTGAGTGGGGCGGTGAGAGGGCGGAGCCTGGCTGCAGGTGGGCACAGTCGGGGCTTGAGAGGTCCAGGGGGTAGCCGGAGACCAGCACTGTTACAGGGGAGGGGAAGGGGGAGGGCCCGGGGCCAAGAGGCAACAACACAGTGTTAGAGAGTGAGCAGTGCCAAGCCTTAACACACACACTCACAGGTGCGCCTTTATCTAGCACCCAGCTGAGGGGCGGCGCCATCTACAGGTGGTAAAAAACAATGTTGGGTTCCTCTGTTAACAGCATCATTTGACATGTTCTGGCAGCATCGTCCACCCTACCCCCCAAAAATAGACCTTACCAATCTTTAACATCAAAACTACAAGATACTCGTATTATTATCCCCCGTGAGGAACATCAGATAGGCGCTACACACTGTACGAGGCCTTGTGTTCCATCACCTTGTAGGAGACGCCGCCCCTCAGCACCACCAAGCGTTAGTCTAGGTGCAGGACACAACACACACCCCGGCTACTATGACCCTTAACCCCTTGTGTACGGAGGTCTGTCTGTACTGGATATAATCACCCTGTAGTGAAGGAGTTAACACCATTCCTTACCCCAGGTGCCCATCACGTAACACCCACACTCAGGTACCGGCCTTCTTAAACACACCTTATCATTACGGTGAAATCACATTTTGTCTCTCAGTAACACCAAGAATTAATGCTGAAATACGGTCTAGTATCTCGCTGAAACTACAAATATCTTGAATTTTCCAGGTGACTTAAATACCTGATCAAACACACACAGGTGGTGAAACGTCATCAGCAGGTAAAGTAAAAAAAAAAAAGTGTATCATTTAATTACTAATCTCAATACATGTAATACCTGATTAACACGACAATCAACAATACACCTGAAAAATTAATTAACTAAAATAATTAACCAAAAAAATATTAATAACTTTATCTCACGCAAAAATCCAATATAACCATTAATCAGCCCGAGCACTAAACTTATATAAAAAAATTAATAAATTCTCATGATCAGCATTTATTATTAGGTCAATGAGTAACGCAATATTTTTATAAAGTGTAAAATACAGAACTGAATCCGTACGTCACACAAACGACTCTGACCCCCCAAAAAACACACAAAAAAACAGCTAATTCCTTTCTGTTTATTCCAGCACACACACACACACACACACAGAGTCTTAAGGAGTCTTAGATGCCGGGAAACACCAAGCAAAAGCCATTAGTTTAAAGAATCCTTAATCTTAAACAATATTATAAAGGAAACAAATACCTCAAGGGGAAACAAGTGCTTCTATATTTACATCACAGGAGAAAAAAAGTGAGATTTACAATGGGTGAATGATACGTGGAGTGCCGCTGTTTAATATATTTTTTTTTTACAATAACTGTTTACAGGAGCAGTTAGAAGAACACAACACAGACGTAAATGTTCTCCCCATTTGTAAGTCGTAAGTAGAGAGTCCATTTGTAAATAAAGTCTTGAGTATGTTTGTAAATAAAGTGTTGAATAAATTTGTCAAACCTGAGTATCGAAACTATGTGTAAATCTTGTATCGAGTCCCATTGTAAATCATCAGTATTGAGTCCATTTGTAAATCAACAGTTTCAAGTCCACATTTATTTGTTTTTAATTATTATAAACAGTTGTGTGTTGTAGAGACTAAAATTAAACGGTGCTTAATGATTTTGTAAGCTGAAACACACACACACACACACACACACACACAGTATCTTCAGACAGAGTTCTCCAACAACACTCATTTACACCTGTCATTATTTTACCACAACTCTGTACACCTCATTAGCGATGCAGAGGCACAGGTGAGGAGGCTCCCCACACACCTGTTAGTACACAGGTCTGTCTGCCACACACCTGTACAGTACACCACACAGTTTTGTATAAGGTGCTGGAGGCAAAACATACAGGTAGTTAATGATGCAGCACTCACCTGGCAGTTGCTTACTTACCGAATACCTTACTTAACTACTTAAAACACTTAACTTACTGAAATACTTACCTACTACTTTACTCACTTACAAAACTATTTACCAACTTGTTTACTTACCAAATTACTTTATTGAATATGTATTTTTCTTCCCTGGTGACTTATGGCACCTGTAGTAATGAACTTACCTGTTGACGTATATGGCAACAAACTAAAACTTTCTACACCACGAAAACCGAATTTTATCAGCTCCGTCTAACAGCTCTATACACTATTCACTAAATCCGCTTTAATCACACTCACTTACTTAACTCCTTATTAACTGTGGTCTCTCTCTCTCTCTCTCTCTCTCTCTCTCTCTCTCTCTCTCTCTCTCTCTCTCTCTCTCTCAACCTAATAACAGCAGGCACAGTGCCCTTTTAGCTTGGGTGGGTGGGTACACAACATTTAAACTGGACAGCCAAGGTTGAAGCTGTCCAGAGAAGCTAATCTAAGTACAATGTGGAGAAGCTTTGTCAGGGAGGAGGCGGTAATGAGTGTCTCTGAGTCACTCCTATACGCACGGTAGGTACCTCATCGTCACTCACCCACAATGAGTTCCTCTCACCCACTCCTACAGTCTTGGCCCCTCATCCACTCTTATTCCTATCCACACAACCATACCATAACCTAACCTAACCTAACCTTACTGAGACAATAACACACATTACTGACTCCCCTGTAATGCCATCACACACCTTAGGAGCTCACCTGTACAAACACGACAGGTAAACACGACAATTAACCTGTATTAATCTACACATTTTATATTCCACCTCTTTTGACAACGTCTAGGAAATGTTTACGCATCATTATTATTATTATCATTATTATTAAATCTATCATTATTATTATTATTATCTTGTTCGTGTTTCTTCCTTTGGAGTGACCAGGTACTACTGAGCCACCTGGGACTGATTAAACCATCCTTACCTGAGACTAACACTACTGGTGGAGCACTGAAGGTCAGGTTATGAAGTACTCTACCATACCAACACTAGTCTGGCCATACTTACTGTACTCTGGTACCAAGATGTCAAGGGTAATGGTAGCTTATAATCAGAACTTGTGGCATCTTGGACTCTGGGCTGTAAGATATGATACTCTTTACGTGTTGGACTCTAGATTCTGAGACCCACTACTCTTATGTGTTGGACTCTATAACCTACAGTTCAGTACTTTTAAGGTGTTAGGACTCAAGAACCTAAGGTGTACAGTATTGCTCTTGACGTCTTGGACTCTAGGGCGTGGTACTCTGAGGTGTGTGTGTGTGTGTGTGACCAGGACGCAGGATACTCACGGGAGTCGCTGAAGGAGAAGGCCAGGGGGTCATCCTGGTGAAAGGAGGAGGTGAGGGAGCTGATCTGAGCCGCTAGTTGACTGAACTCGGCCGAGCGGACCATGGCATCTCCTGGTGTGGAGGCCCCGCCGGTGACCATGGTGATAGTAGTAGTAGTGGCATGTACACACACACACACACACAGTGGTTGTTGAAGCGGTGGTGGTAATGGCACACACGCACAAACATTGGTTGTTGTTGTTGTGGTGGTGATGGTGGTGGTGGTGGTGGCAGCATCAGCATGGAAGAAGTGAGCGTGGGAGAAAGAAAAAACACAAGGGAGTCCCAGTTAGTTGTGGTAGACGATGGTGGTGGTGGTGAGAGGAGGGTGGGGGTAGTGAGGGAGGGGAAACTACACACAGGTACCTCGGAAATAGGAGCTGTTGTTATGGTAACTACTAACTATACTCTGAGGATGAGGGAGAAGAGGGGAGTCATCAACACACCATGATCACCAACACACTAAAGTAGTAAAAGCATTATAACACAACAGTCACCAGTGGAAGGGAACAATAAACACCTTCCAGAAGCATCACCCAGAAGCAACAAAACAATACCACGAGGCAGTCAACAGAAGCACGTGTTGACAGTCACCAGGGTACACGTATTCTCAAACCTGAACTCAATCTTAACTAACTACTAACACCATAATCTACACGTCATTATTGTCGAGTGTGAGTTTTTGAGAATACGGAACACTGGGACCTCAAGCGTGCGTAAGAGAGAAGCGTATGTTGAGAAGGAGGCACAGTGAGAGTCGCGTCAACCTCAAACACCAATTTCTTAAGGAAGGAACCGGGTTATATAAAGAAATAATAATACCTAACCTAACCTAACCTAACCTAACCTAACCTAACCAAACCTAACCTAACCTAACCTAACCTTACCTAACCTAACCAAACCTTACCAAACCAAACCTAACCTAACCTAACCAAACCTAACCTAACCAAACCTTACCTAACCTAACCTAACCTAACCTAACCTTACCTAACCTAACCTAACCTAACCAAACCTTACCAAACCAAACCTAACCTAACCAAACCTAACCTAACCAAACCTTACCTTACCAAACCTAACCTAACCTAACCTAGATTAACCAAAGCTCAGAAGTTTAGCGAGTGACTTACATATCTGACCTATTGTGGATGTTTACCATGTCGACGCACGCACGACACACACACACACACACACACACACACACACGCACGCACGCACGCACGCGCACACACTAAATCTAGTTGAACACGATACTAAAATTAATAATGCCTTATCAAACCTCAACAACCAGCTAACTCATACAACTTAATTACCTTATTAACCAAATTAATAAAACCAAATAACCTCCCTAACAAAACTAATTAATGAACCCTACAGTAATTAGACGACTACAGATCAGTATTACTTCCAACAAAAGACAGTAACCTAACCTAACCAAGCTTAACCCAACCCCACCCACCCCAACCCAACCCAGCTCAACCTAACCCAACCCAACCCAGCTCAACCTAACCCAACCCAACCCAGCTCAACCTAAACCAACCCAACCCAACCCAACCCAACCTAACCCAACCCAACCCAACCTAACCCAGCTCAACCTAACCCAACCCAACCTAGATCAACCTAACCCAACCCAACTCAGCTCAACCTAACCCAACCCAACCCACCCCAACCCCACCCACCCCAACTTAACCCAACCCAACCTAACCCAACCCAACCCACCCCAACCTAACCCAACCCAACCCACCCCAACCTAACCCAACCCAACCCACCCCAACCTAACCCAACCCCACCCACCCCAACTTAACCCAACCCAACCTAACCCAACCCACCCCAACCTAACCCAACCCAACCCACCCCAACCTAACCCAACCCCACCCACCCCAACCTAACCCCCACATTCTGACATGACACAAGAACTCACCTACACCATTTTAAACCCTTTTGTTTTTAATTTCCAGTCGCCGCTTTATGTAGGGTTTAACACGCCCTCTCTACGTGCCAATGACGCAGGGAGCAATTTCAGGTGAGAATGGGGGTGGTGAGCCTAAAATGGGTGACTCCGGATGTGTAAAATACTTGCTGCTGAGAGAGAGAGAGAGAGAGAGAGAGAGAGAGAGAGAGAGAGAGAGAGAGAGAGAGAGCAGCACACACACAAAATACTAAGTCAACACACCACATAATCCCCACCCCATCATAACAAACACCTAACCCCCCCTCACACACACAACCCAAACACCCCCCCCCCCACACACACAACCCAAACACACCCCCACACACACACACAACCCAAACACCCCCCCCACACACACACACAACCCAAACACCCCCCCCCCACACACAACCCAAACACACCCCCCCACACACACAACCCAAACACCCCCCCCACACACAACCCAAACACCCCCCACACACACAACCCAGACACCCCCCACACACACACAACCCAAACACCCCCAACACACACACAACCCAGACACCCCCCCCACACACACAACCCAAACACCCCCCCCCCACACACACAACCCAAACACCCCCACACACACACAACCCAGACACCCCCCCACACACACAACCCAAACACCCCCCCCACACACACAACCCAAACACCCCCACACACACACAACCCAAACACCCCCCCTCACACACACAACCCAAACACACCCCCCCACACACACAACCCAAACACACCCCCCCACACACACAACCCAAACACCCCCCCATACACACAACCCAAACACACCCCCCCACACACACAACCCAAACACCACCCCCCCACACACACACACAACCCAAACACCCCCCACACACACAACCCAAACACCCCCCCACACACACACAACCCAAACACCCCCCCCCACACACACAACCCAAACACCCCCCCCACACATACAACCCAAACACCCCCCCACACACACAACCCAGACACCCCCCCCCCACACACACAACCCAAACACCCCCCCACACACACAACCCAAACACCCCCCAAACAACCCAAACACCCCCCAAACAACCCAAACACCCCCCCCCCCACACACACCACATACCACTCTACCCTACACTAAACATGACAGCCTCGTGTGTGTGTGTGTGTGTGTGTATATATATAAAACACAGAACACAACACACCATCACAGTAGTTGGGTCCTAAAAAACACTAAAGAAAAACAGTAACAACACACTTGAGTATCACAAACGTATTATAAAGTTATGGTAAGTTAGGTAAATATCTTCTTTTCTAAAATATCTAGTGAGAGGGGAGTCAAGGTTTATACCAGAATGTAATACAAGCCAAAGACAAGATCTCACGTACTATATATACAGTATATAAAAGCCAGATAGCGAACCACAGTACTTAAAAAAAAGCCCCCAAAAGCGAGTGAGTGAGTTCTAGTGGGGTGCGTGGTGGTGGTGGTGCGGCGTGGTGGTGGTGGTGGTGGTGCGGCGTGGTGGTGGTGGTGGGTGATGGTGGTGGTGCGGGATGGTGGTGGGTGGTTGTGGTGGTGCGGGATGGTGGTGGTGGTGCGGGATGGTGGTGGGTGGTGGTGGTGCGTGATGGTGGTGGTGGTGCGGGATGGTGGTGGGTGGTGGTGCGTGATGGTGGTGGTTGTGGTGGTGGTGCGGGATGGTTACAAGAGAATAAAACAAACGTGTTGTACAAAATAAAAAATGTGAAACTAATGTAGAAAAACAAAAACACACACACACACACACACACACACGCATATGTATCGAGTCCCGTGAGGTTAAAACAAAACGTAAACAGAAAGAAAAACCAAAAAAACCACACCAGTCCAGCTACCAAGACGAAACAGCATTAGTGTGATACAAAAAATCAATAAAATAAAAATCATAAATAAATTTGCTGGAAAGTTGTGGTAGCGAGGTTACGAGGAATAGGTGGAGGAGGAAGAGGGTGTTGAGGTGGAGGAAGTGGCGAGTGTGACCGAACGAGCGAGTGGGCGGACGGGCGAGCGGGTAGGGGCGGCTACGGGCGGGTGGGCGGATACGAGCGTGGCATGGGAGCGCCTTGGGTTGATACCTGGGGAGCCTGGAGAGGTGAGTGTGGAGGAGCGTCCTTTGCGGCGAAGAGTAGACACACGGCTGGCTGGTTCACTGTAGCAGCGACCTGTTGGGAGGAATGGTAGGGGAGGGGGGCCATGGAGGTGGTTGTTCACACGGGGCGAGGCAAACAGATCCACCACGCCAACACAACACCGCCAACACCAGGCATAGGTGGTGAACGGGCGGATGGACGGAGAGAGAGAGAGAGCCAATGCCACATACCACCAAGTCAGTGTTCCAGAGCACACCCATAACCACGCGCAGAGCCAGGGGTGGGCGGGTGGGTAGGTAAAAGGTGGGCGGGGGGACACACCGACATGACAAAGTCATGACCACGAGAGAGAGAGAGAGAGAGAGAGAGAGAGAGAGAGTAACAATTAGGACACATTTGGAAAACTTCGATAATAATCGGCCTTGACGTCAGACTGGTTACGGTCCCCCCAGCTACCTACACGTTAATGGCAACACACACACACACACACCATCTATGCACAACAACTACCATTATCACTATTTTTTTTCTCAACATTTTTAAGAGTACTGTATTTCATTTTTTTTCAGCCAGTACAAAAAAAAAAAAAAACACCCACACAAGACCCGGCAGGAGGTTCAGTAATGGCGAACATAACCCAAGTGTAAATGTGTTGGAGTGACGCCATTTGAGCCCACCAACGACCATAGTCATCAGGTATGGGGGTCGTGGCCGCCTCTCTGCTAATACCATTTACAAATTTGCCGGTTATTAATATCTTCATCGTGACTGTGTGGGGGTGGGGGTGGAGGGGTGGGAGAGGTGGGGGTGGTGGAGGGGTGGGAGAGGTGGGGGTGGGAGAGGTGGGGGTGGTGGAGGGGTGGGAGAGGTGGGGGTGGTGGGAGGGGTGGGAGAGGTGGGGGTGGTGGAGGGGTGGGAGAGGTGGGGGTGGTGGAGGGGTGGGAGAGGTGGAGGGGTGGGAGAGGTGGAGGGGTGCGGGTGGGAGAGGTGGGGGTGGGAGAGGTGGGGGTGGAAGAGGTGGGGGTGGTGGGGTGGTGGGGGGGTGGGAGAGGTAAGGGTGGTGGGGGGTGGGAGAGGTGGGGGTGGTGGAGGGGTGGGAGAGGTGGGAGTGGGAGAGGTGGGGTGGTGGGGGGATGGGGGTGGTGTGGCGGTGGGAGAGGGGGGATGGGGGTGGTGTGGCGGTGGGAGAGGTGGGGGTGGGAGAAGTGGGGGCGGTTGGGGGGTGGGAGAGGTGGGGGTGGTGGGGGGATGGGGGTGGTGTGGGGGTGGTGTGGGGGTGGGAGAGGTGGGGGTGGGGGGGGGTGGGAGAGGTGGGGGTGGTGGAGGGGTGGGAGAGGTGAGGGTGGTGGAGAGGTGGGAGAGGTGAGGGTGGTGGAGGGGTGGGAGAGGTGGGGGTGGTGGGGGGATGGGGGTGGTGTGGCGGTGGGGTGGGGGGGTGGGGGGGTAGGGGGGTGGGGGGGGGGTGGGGGGTGGGGGTGGGGGGGTGGGGGTGGTGGGGGGTGGGGGGGTGGGGGGGTGGGGGGGGGGGTGGGTGGGGGGGGGAGGGGGGTGGGGGTGGTGGGCGGGGGGGGGGTGGGGGTGGGAGAGTGGGGGGGGGTGGGGGGTGGGAGAGGTGGGGGTGGTGGGGGGATGGGGGTGGTGTGGGGGTGGGAGGGTGGAGGTGGGAGAGGTGGGGGTGGTGGGGGGTGGGAGAGGGGAGGGTGGTGGAGGGGTGGGGGGGGTTGGGGGGGTGGGGAGGGGGGTGGGGGGGGGGGGGTGGGGGGGGTGGAGGGGTGGGGGGTGGGAGGGGGGGGTGGGGGTGGGGGGGGGGGTGGGGAGGGGGGGGGTGGAAGAGGTGGGGGTGGTGGGGTGGTGGGGGGGGTGGGAGAGGTAGGGTGGTGGGGGGGTGGGAGAGGTGGGGGTGGTGGAGGGGTGGGGAGGGGGGAGTGGGGAGGGTGTGGGTGGTGGGGGGGTGGGGGTGGTGTGGGGTGGGGAGGGGGGGGGGGGGTGGGGGGTGGGGGGGTGGGGGGGGGGGGGGGGGGGTGGGGGGTGGGGGTGGGGGGGGGGGGGGGGGGGGGGGGGTGGGGGTGGTGGGGGGGGGGGGGTGGTGTGGGGGTGGGTGGGGGGAGGTGGGGAGGGGGGGGTGGGGGGGGGGGGGGAGAGGGGGGGTGGTGGGGGGGGAGGGCGGGGAGGGTGGGGGGGAGGGAGGGGAGGGGGTAGGTGGGGGGGTGGGAGGGGGGGGGTGGGGGGGGATGGGGGGGGTGGGGGTGGGAGAGGTGGGGGGGGGAGGGGGGGGCGGTGGGGGGGGTGGGGGGGGTGGGGGGGGTGGGGGGGGTGGGGGGGGTGGGGGGTGGGGGGGTGGGGGTGGGAGGGGGGGGGGGTGGGGGGTGGGGTGGGGGTGGGGGGGGTGGGGGGGGGGGGGGGGTGGGGGGGGAGGGGGGGTGGTGGGGGGGGGAGAGGTGGGGGTGGTGGAGGGGTGGGAGAGGTGGGGGGGTGGGGGGGGGGAGGGTGGGGGGGTGGGGAGGGGGGGGTGGTGGGGGGGGGGAGGGGGGTGGTGGGGGGGGGAGAGGGGGGGTGGTGGGGGTGGGGGGTGGGGGGGGGGGGTGGGGGGGTGGGGGGGGTGGGAGGGGGGGGGTGGGGGGGGTGGGGAGGGGGGGGGTGGGGGTGGGGAGGGGGGGGGGTGGGGGGTGGGGGAGGTGGGGGGTGGGAGAGGGGGGGTGGTGGTGGGGTGGGAGGGTGGGGGGGGTGGGGGGGGGGTGGGTGGGGGGGGGGGGTGGGGGGGGGGAGGGTGGGGGTGGGGGGGGTGGGAGAGGTGGGGGTGGGGGGGGGGTGGGAGGTGGGGGTGGGAGAGGTGGGGATGGTGGGGGTGGGAGAGGTGGGGGTGGTGGAGGGGTGGGGGGGTGGGGGTGGGAGGGTGGGGATGGGGCGGGGTGGGGAGGTGGGGGGGTGGGGGGGGGAGAGGGGTGGGGAGGTGGGGGTGGGAGAGGTGGGGGTGGGAGAGGTAGGGGTGGGAGAGGTGGAGGTGGTGGGGGGTGGGAGAGGTGGGGGTGGTGGGGGGTGGGAGAGGTGGGGGGGTGGGGGGTGGGAGGGTGGAGGGGCGGGGAGGTGGGAGGTGGGGGTGGGAGAGGTGGGGGGGGGAGGTGGGGGTGGGGGGGGGTGGGAGAGGTGGGGGTGGTGGGGGGGGTGGAAGAGGTGGGGGTGGTGGGGGGTGGGAGAGGTGGGGGTGGTGGAGGGGTGGGAGAGGTGGGGGTGGGGAGGGGGGGGTGGTGGGGGTGGGAGAGGTGGGGGTGGGAGAGGTGGGGATGGTGGGGGGTGGGAGAGGTGGGGGTGGTGGAGGGGTGGGAGAGGTGGGGGTGGTGGGGGGATGGGGGTGGTGTGGCGGTGGGAGAGGTGGGGGTGGGAGAGGTGGGGGTGGTGGGGGGGTGGGAGGTGGGGGTGGTGGGGGGATGGGGGTGGGAGAGGTGGGGGTGGGAGAGGTGGGGGTGGTGTGGGGATGGGATGGTGTGGAGGTGGGAGAGGTGGGGGTGGTGGAGGGGTGGGAGAGGTGGGGGTGGTGCAGGGGTGAGAGAGGTGGGGGTGGTGGAGGGGGGGGAGGTGGGGGTGGTGGGGGGCTGGGAGAGGTAGGGGGGTGGGAGAGGTGGGGGTGGTGGGGGGGTGGGAGAGGTGGGGGTGGTGGAGGGGTGGGAGAGGTGGGGGTGGTGGAGGGCTGGGAGAGGTAGGGGGGTGGGAGAGGTGGGGATGGTGGAGGGGTGGGAGAGGTGGGGGTGGTGGAGGGGTGGGAGAGGTGGGGGTGGTGGAGGTGGGGGTGGTGTGGGGATGGGGGTGGTGTGGGGGTGGGAGAGGTGGGGGGTGGGAGAGGTGGGGGTGGTGTGGGGGTGGGATAGGTGATGGTGTGGGGGTGAAAGGCTGTGTGATGGTGTGGGTGGGTGGTGGAGGTGGGTGACTGTGGGGGGGGGGAGGGGAGGCGGAAACAGCCAGCTAGCTATATGTATACAACACTAATATACCACACTTACAATTACATACATACATACATACATACATACATACATGCATAAGAAATGTTAATGAAGGTATCTATCCCCACAACAAAGACACACACAGCCGATATCGGTACACACACTTATATACAGTATATACACACACAGTAACACATAAACGCACACACACACAAACACAATACTGTTTTACCTTACTACTAACAAGAATGTACATAACAATACACATTAAAATACACACACACACACCCACCCCAACAATACCTCCTACCCACACGAAACACAAACATACACATCAATACACATCAATATACACAACCCACATCACAGAAAATAACATATCAAACACGGCTTCAAGATCCCATGCACTTATATGTGAACAATATATATATATGTATATTACTCTGAAAAGCAGTACAAAAGGCCTATCCAGACTCACGGCAAGGTTATGCTTCACTGTCTTATTATTATCATGAACTCTGTCAAGAATAATTGATCATTTGCTTATTGTTGAAGCTAAATGTGGAGTCAGAGAGATAATAAAGGAATTAATGATGGGGATAAAATTTGCGGATAATTTAAACCCCCATTAAATTTGTGAGTCTTGAATATTCAGGAAATTTCTTCAGGAATAATAATAATAATAATAATAATAATAATAATAATAATAATAATAATAATAATAATAATGGGTGTAGAACACCACCATTAAGAAAACTACTACTACACGTACCACTATTATTATTATCATCATCAATCAGATTTTTCCTGAATTTACTTTGAAACACTAAACAACTAAGCAAACAACCCCCCCCCCCCCCACACCCTCCCCACCATCATGACGTCACAGTCAACAACATGGCTGCCACACAGGACCTCACCTTCGTTGTCGTCCTCGTCGTCGAAGTCCTCCAGAGGGGCGATGTCGTTGGGAGTGTTCATAGACATCAGCGACGCCATACTCTGCATATCTTCATCTCTGTTGGCAACACAAAAGGGATGTCAATGCTCGTGAATGGTGATGTCAGGTCTTTGTGTTCACTCATACATTTTACTCATCCTGAGAGTAGAGTACGAATGAGTGTTTACAGTGATGGCAAGACAGGTATCATGAGTCCCCTTTTCGACAGGTACTTACTGAGATTCCTACCTATACCTGGTGCCACCACAACCCTGTATCCCTCTTCTCCTCCTTCAACTCCTCTTCCTCTTCCCCCTCTCCCCCCTGCTCTGCCTCTCTCCCCTGAAGGTGCACACAAACAAAGGTCCTCCTCCCCCCTCCCCGCCTGCCTGCCTACAACCTTCATCCAACTTGCAGCTCTACTCAGGACCAAGCAGACATCCTTCTCTCCCTCCCTCCCTTCTTCCCTCCCTCCGTCCCTACCTCCCTCCGTACCTCCCCCCCCCTTCTTCCATCCCTTCCTCCCTTCCCACTCAGCCCACACACATCATGCCTTGCAAATAACATAATAGCTGGATCACGGAGGTCGGGCAAGACATTTCTCCCACCGTACTACCACCATCACCTTCACCACCACTACTACTACTACTACCACAACTACTTTTTATTTCTTTTTTTCTTCTTTTTTTTCAACGTGGCCTCCAGCCTCCCCCAACAGCCACACCTTCGCCACCATTTAATTACCTTAATATTAAATATCCTAATACATATGTAGCTATCCTATCTGTGTTAAATTAGTTGAGCCGCAGATCTATGCGGCATTCAGTGACTGTTGCCTCGTAGTCGATATCTGCAGCAGTTGTCGGAATTGGGGCAGAAGCTCTCGTTCCCCTGAGGCAGAGCAAAGCCGACCGAAGGAGAGAGAAAGACAGTCGACATCTCATCCAGGCTGTAACGAAACTTCTGGGCTGCTGCTTCTGTTCGGAGATCACCTCCGCGAGTCTGGTGTAGAAGCATCTTGCACTTGGTCCCATCTCACCAGAGGTTGTGAACACTAGAGGAGTGAAGCTGCCTTGATCAACGTTTTGGATTCTCTCCCCATATGCCCTTATCTTGTCGTTCTCGTTCCTCCTATGTGCAGCATCGAGAGCTAGGTTACGGTGACATGCGGCCATGGGATCAAAAATCCTGATGTCGAAGAAAGCTCGCTGTCCTCGAGTCCAGAATCCTCGAGCACTAACGTCAACACGGGCTTCATTAGATGTGTTTGAAGTATTATGTTGGAAGATCTCACCATCCAGTGCATATGAAGCCCCCTTTCTTGCACACCATGGCGTGATCGACGTCATAGGAAGAGCCACACACGCATTGGGAGGGCAAACCTTCTACTGGCCAACCGTACCTTAGAGTAATGGCATCTGTAAATTCTAGTTTGTTAAGGCTGAAACCATTTGCCCTTATCGGTAACGTAGTTAACCAGTTCGAGGCGCCCACCTCCTGCGCTATAGCTACTTTTTTTTCAAATTTTCTGGAACCTGCAGCAATAGTTGCTGCAACTTCACTTGTCTCGACCTCTCCTGTTGCGTTCTGGGCTATTATGTGGTCCGTGAGGGCTGCCGTGAGCTTAAGTGAATTTTGATGTTTGGTGGCTGCAATCTCCTCTGGATTGGTTAGTCCCATCCCTCCCAGTCTTGATGGAAGTGCAAGAAGTGCTCTTTCTGTTGGGGTTAAGTCAGGGTGTTTCACTAATTTGGCAATGAACTTGACACTGATAGCTTCTTCCAGAGGGTGGAGGAGGGGTCTGATCTCAGGGATGGTACGCATCAGGTAGTTCCAACGATGCTTGACTCCATGGGTGAATGCAGCGAAAGCCGCATGTGGCTCTGTGTTAGCAATCTCCGACAGAGCTTGGATTTCACTAACCCACTCATTCACCTTTCCCGCTACGTACTCGGTGTTGAAGTCCGTAGTGCCAATTACTGCGCCTAGATGTCTTTGGCCGTCCTTAGTTATTTTGACCTCACTTCCGCCAAAAACCTCCTTTGCCCGTTCATAATGTTCTGGCTTCACGATGGGGAAGGAGTTGCTGGCGTTTGGGTGGTACCCTATTTGTGAACCTCGCGATGTTACAAAGTCCCACCACTTTTTGATGCCCTCCACTTTTCCTGCTCCTGTAAGGTCATCAGCATATGCCACTTGTTTGACCCCAGTTGTTTCAAATTTTATTTCTTGTTGGAGCACTGATAGGCCTATTGCATACATTGCCATTGCAACAGGGTCCCCCTGTGTTGTTCCCTCGGTTGACTGTAAGATGGTATCACCTCTTAGGGCCTTGTTGTTTACTATATAAAGGTCTGATGGATTCCTATAGGAGTTTTCAACGTACATTGCAAAGCTTGGACACTTGATCTTGATGTTGTGCAGTGCGGCCTTGAGGTTAAGTATGTTGAATGCGTTTGAAGCGTCGACCAGGAGAACGGCCTCACAATCACGTTGCTCAAATATCGTTCTCATGGCGTGAATGGCAGCTTCTCCTCCAGCTTGTTAGCCAGCACAAACTTGCAGGTTCCCTGCTGCTGCCCTGACATCATCCTTTACCACCTCCATTTTGCATTTTCCGATGATTCGCCTCAGCACTTCCCCCACCCCTATTGGCCTACATCTTGGGTTTTTATCCAGGGGAATGAGGCGGCAGGCAGTCAGAGCATGAAGGTGATGGCAGCATGAGGATGCCAGCTTTCTTGCAAGGACGGCAATGGCCGTGCAGAGATCACTTGCTGCGGGGCCAAACTTGTTAGTGCTGAGGATGACTCTCCATCCGTTTGCATCCAGACCTGAAGTGCCGGCACCTCCCTGAGTCTTCAGTGCCTTTTTCCACACCATCCCTCCTGTTATTTTCTCGAACAGGACAGCATTTGGAGGAATATAGGCACCCTGAAACCTGATGCCTTCGTCATCACTTGCAGAGGGATGTTTTTCTTTCAGTTGTTTTAATGTCTCTCTGTTTATTGGCAGGACCCCACCGGTGGATTCCTCTGTGAGAGATCTTACCGCCAAAGACACTTTTCCCACACGCATTTTGTTTCCAAACTTCCTTGCAGCATCATCAGTGTTTTGCTTTCCGTCTCCTGCAGATTTTAGTCTCTCCTGCAGTGTTCTTGCTTCACATAGGAGATCATCAAGGGCCCCCTTCTGCCACAGTGTCAGTCTTCTCTTCATTGCTGCCGCATTTTCTTTGTGCTTAGTCTTTGTGTGTGTCCTCTGACAGAATAGATGTGGTATTATTGCCATCACCTTCATCACCACTACTACTACCACCAACACCATCACCACTACTACTACCACCATCACCTTCACCACCACTACTACTACTACTACACAGTCTCACGAAATTATAACATTAAACTCTCCAACGAACTGGTAATAAGTGAAGGTATCTAAACTACCTCCTCCACCACATAACTACGACACAACTACCTCATCCACCACATAACTACGACACAACTACCTCCACCACCACATAACTACGACACAACTACCTCCTCCACCACATAACGACACAACTACCTCCTCCACCACATAACGACACAACTACCTCCTCCACCACATTACGACACAACTACCTCCTCCACCACATAACTACGACACAACTACCTCCTCCACTACGTAACTACGACACAACTACCTCCTCCACCACATAACTACGACACAACTACCTCCTCCACCACATAACTACGACACAACTACCTCCTCCACCC
The DNA here is from genome assembly GCA_958450375.1 of Homarus gammarus. Lineage (NCBI taxonomy): Eukaryota > Metazoa > Arthropoda > Malacostraca > Decapoda > Nephropidae > Homarus > Homarus gammarus. Next base: position 1,073,897 of record CAUDMG010003985.1, read on the forward strand.
CATAACTACGACACAACTACCTCCTCCACCCCATAACTACGACCCAACTACCTCCTCCACTACGTAACTACGACACAACTATCTCCTCCACCACATAACTACGACACAACTACCTCCTCCACCACATAACTACAACACAACTACCTCCTCCACCCCATAACTACGACACAACTACCTCCTCCACCCCATAACTACGACACAACTACCTCTTCCACCACATAACGACACAACTACCTCCTCCACCACATAACTACGACACAACTACATCCTCCACCACATAACGACACAACTACCTCCTCCACCACATAACTACGACACAACTACCTCCTCCACCACATAACTACGACACACCTACCTCCTCCACCACATAACGACACAACTACCTCCTCCACCCCATAACTACGACACAACTACCTCCTCCACCACATAACGACACAACTACCTCCTCCACCCCATAACTACGACACAACTACCTCCTCCACCACATAACGACACAACTACCTCATCCACCACATAACGACACAACTACCTCCTCCACCCCATAACTACGACACAACTACATCCTCCACCACATAACTACGACACAACTACCTCCTCCACCCCATAACTACGACACAACTACCTCCACCACCACATAACTACGACACACCTACCTCCTCCACCACATAACTACGACACAACTACCTCCTCCACCACATAACTACGACACAACTACCTCCTCCACCACATAACGACACAACTACCTCCTCCACCCCATAACTACGACACAACTACCTCCTCCACCCCATAACTACGACACAACTACCTCCTCCACGACGTAACTACGATACAACTACAGATTTAACGGCCTCGAGTTTAAGAAAAAATAAAAATAGGGAATTAGCATTCATGAACAGAGGCTCTTGAGAATACTTACCGAGTCCAAGAAGAGCCTCACATCCATCCTCATCCTCCTCCTTCTTCCTTCTTCTCCTCCTCCTCATCATCCTTCTTTCTCCTTCCTTCTCGTCTCCTTCTCAACTCCCTACTTTTCCCTTCCTTCTCCCTCCTTCTTCTCATCTCCTTGCATTTCCCTTCATTCTCCTTACCTTTCCCCTTCTCCCTCCTCATCCTCTTCTGCCTCCCTCCTCCTCTTCATCTTTCCCTCCTTCGTCCTCACCCTCTTCTCCCTCCTCCTCCTCTTCTTCTTCTTCCCCCTCACACCCACACACACACACTTTATTAATCCCCTCACGAAAATTCCACTCGTATATATTTATTGTCTGTCTGTACCCACCTACCTACCTGTTTGACTGTCTGTGCCTGCATATGCCTGTCTACGCCTGTCCGTCTGCCTCTCTATTCCTGTCTGTATGTGTCTTCTTGTCTGTGTGTGCGTCTGTCTGTAGGGGGTAAAGGTCACAGAGAGGGAAGGTGAGAGGTCATTCTGCCAGGTGTCAACCAGTCAGTCAAGTCAACCAGCCAGTTAATGAGTCAGTCAACCAGTCAGGCAATCTCACAGAAATGGTGGTGGCAGCAGCGGGAGAAAGAAGAGGAGGGGGAAGAGGGGGAAGAGGAGATACGGGTGAGGAGGAAGAGGAGAGACGGAGGAGGAAGAGGAGGGATTGGCGAGGAGGTGGAAGAGGAGAGACGGGTGAGGAGGAGGGATTGGCGAGGAAGAGGAAAGACGGGTGAGGAGGAGGAACAAGGGGGGGTGGATGAGGAGGAGGGACAACTAAGGGAAAGGAGGAGAAGCAATGGGAGAGGGGGAGGAGGAGAAGAAGGGGGAGGAGGAGAAGAAGGGGAGGAGGAGAAGAAGGGGGAGGAGGAGAAAGGGAGGAGGAGGAGAAAGGGAGGAAGAGGTAAAAAGGGGGAGGAGGAGAAGGGGAGAAGAAGGGGAGAAGGGGGGAGAAGAAGGGGAGAAGGGGTGGAGAAGAAGAGGAGGGGGAAGAGGAGGAGGAGAAGGGAAGAAGGGGAGAAGGCGGAAGAGGACGAGGAGAAAGGGAGGAAGAGGAAAAAAGGGGAGGAGGAGAAGGGGAGAAGAAGGGGAGAAGGGGAGGAGGAGCCACAGTAATACACACAGGCAGGAAGGCGGAGGCGCAGACCTGTATAAACATGTCTCCTTTAGTCGGTCAGGTTTACTGGCCCCTAACTGTGGGCACACACACACACACACACACACACACACACACACACACACACACACACTCCAAGAATGAGTCAGAAGAGAACGTCAGCCAGTAAAAGAGAGAGAACGTCAGTCGGGAAGCGAGAGAACGTCAGCTGGGAAGAGAGAGAGAACGTCAGCTGGGAAGAAAGTCAGCAAGAAGGAAAAGGGAGTCAGGAGAGTTAACATGGGGCGAGACAGAGAGAGTTAACATGGGGGGGTAGGGAGAGGGGAGAGAGGCAGAACTGACAGAAATCCATTGAAAGTCTCCTATAATCCTACGGTGCAGTGTATAGAGGGAGGGGAGGGGAGGGGAGCTTCGGCGCGATAAATGATGGTGGAGGGGGAGGAGGGGGAGGGATTTTGCAAGGGGAGAACGGATCAGCAGAGGGGGGGGAGGGGGGTGGTTGGGTGTGGTGTTGGGGGCCAGCATGTGTGAGTGTGAAGAGGGTGAGAGGGAGGGAGGGGGTGAGAGGGATGGAAGGGGAGAGAGGGGAGGGGGAGAGAGGGGAGGGGTCAGTGCGTTAGGTCACTGCATTATAGATACGGGTAGTGATTGACCTCTCCGAGATAAGACTATACGCTGCACTGGGGAGGGGGAGGGGGGCGAAGAGAGGAGGGGAGGGGGAAGGGTGGAGGGAAGGGGGAAGAGGGGAGGGGGAAGGGTGGAGGTTGGAGGGGGAAGGGTGGAGGGGAGGGGGAAGGGTGGATGGGAGGGGGAAGGGTGGATGGGAGGGGAAAGAGTGGAGGGGAGGGGGAAGAGTGGAGGGGAGGGGGAAGAGTGGAGGGGAGGGGGAAGGGTGGATGGGAGGGGAAAGAGTGGAGGGGAGGGGGAAGAGTGGATGGGAGGGGGAAGGGTGGATGGGAGGGGGAAGAGTGGAGGGGAGGGGGAAGAGTGGAGGGAAGGGGGAAGAGTGGAGGGGAGGGGGAAGGGTGGATGGGAGGGGAAAGAGTGGAGGGGAGGGGGAAGAGTGGAGGGGAGGAGGAAGGGTGGATGGGAGGGGGAAGGGTGGAGGGGAGGGGGAAGGGTGGAGGGGAGGGGGAAGTAGGGCAGTGAGAAGATTAATATATTGTTGTAACAGAGTATACGCCAATCCATGCTCTCTCTCTCTCTCTCTCTCTCTCTCTCTCTCTCAGAGGCGATGGCGGTGATAACTGTGGAGGAGAAGGAATAGGAAGAGGAGGAAGTGTTGGTTAATGATTGGGGAGTAAAGACGAGGAGGAAGTGGAGGAGAAGAAGGAGTTGGAGGAAGAGGAGGAAGGAGGAGGAAGAGACTGCTAGTAGTGGTGGCGACTCATAAGTTACCCAGGGGACCAACTTCCATCATCCGGCTGCCTCTTCCCCTCACACCCAACCCTCCTCGCCACCTCTCAATTCAACTAGAGAGAGAGAGAGAGAGAGAGAGAGAGAGACGAGTAGCAATCTGTCCTCTCGTCAAAATGCCAACACATAAAGCCACCCAGGAGGAAAAAAAGTTTGAATTAGGCTCTTACTCTGAAATATGGACCCCAGGCCTTGCATACATACGACCAGGTGGGAGGCTGAGGAAGGCAGAGTGGACAGGAGATGAAGATGAAGAAGAAGAATTCCTACTTGTATCTCATCCCGACTGACAGAGAGAGGAGGAGGAGGAGAGAGAGAGAGAGAGAGAGAGAGAGAGAGAGAGAGAGAGAGAGGTTAGGTACAATACTCACGTGGCCTTGCCCTCGCGCAGGAAGAGACAGGAGAGCGTCAGGTCCAGGGAGGCACACACCACCTTCTTGCTCAGCGGCCGCAGCTTCACCTTGACGTCGTGCTGTGTGCTGAACCCCGCGTACTGCTTCATGTTGATCTGTGCCGTCGCTACCTGTCGTCTCTTACCCGTCGACGACACCTGTGATGGGTAGGGAAAGTAATGAATGGAAAGAAATAAATAATGGAAAATACGTGTTATTTCAGGTATTGGCCCCAACATGCACTGTACTTACATGCATAACGACTCGCTCTCACACACACAACTAAATAAAGTGCAAAAGGAAACTAAACTATCACCTAATTCACCTTACTCGGACAGAAACAATCATAAATAAATCGGCGAGGAAATATTGCACAAGTTATCCCTCTAAAAAAGCGGGCAAAGACTCGTTCTCTATGACGACAAAAAGTGTCCGTTTTCTACTACACTGTTTACCTCCCAGACCAATTTCTGGTTTACATTTCCATAAATATTCGATACACAAGATCTCATTGCAAAATAAATAAAGGGGGAATTCGATGGTTTATAACACACATCACCCATTTGAAACATTTATTTATGCGTGGATCCTAGTATGAAGTTACATCAAGTCATTCCAGTAGCGATATCTCACACGCATTTTTTAACACGATGAAAAAAGTACCTTGACTCCTTGAATACAGATAAACACTAAATATGTTCTCTACAGTCAGCCTTAAAGGTATATTATGTACATGTCTGCACACCGAAATTTTAGACACACTGACGTACAAACTAAATCCGGTACATACAAAGGTCCAAATACTGTCATATTCTCGTAAGCAGGTGTGTGTGTGTGTGTGTGTGTGTGTTAAAGGAGAAAGTAATACCTTAAATAATAAAACCAATTATGACATTACACAGACATTGCTATTCGGAATCACTACAGGAACGTAAACAGGACGTTAGCCACCAGACACATCCTACTCACATCCTCGACGACAAAGGTCCACTCCTTGTCCTCGAAGTCGTTGGTGCGGTTGTCCCTGAAGAGCGTGACGGTGATGTTGATGTTGGCGGGGACGGCCCACACGCAGAGGCCCTCCAGCGGGTTCCTCATGGAGGGTTCCCAGGCGGGGGCGTCCTGCACCACCCGCCGCGTCCGTCGCAGCCACACCACGCTCAGCTGCGTCGGCTGCCTGCAACAACACAACACAAACAGCATCAGGACCTATTTTGAACCTTTACGAGCGACCAACTACCTACCTCATTCCTCAACAAGGCCGAGGACGTCTCTGAGATATACATACACACGAGGACACCCAGAAATACCATGCTTAGATGTCTCAATGGACGAGTTGACGGTTCTCGGTAAACACAAGACATACACCCTGCCACGTTAGTAGAGTGATACGATACATATAATGTGTAATAAAAGTTTAGAGTCCTGCTACAATAGTCGAGATAAGTTTATTTCTCTAGAAACAGGGCCGCCATTTCCAATGACGTCATTACTTTCAAACTCATCGCTGCAGTCAGAGTTAGTAGAAAGGGTGGCCTCTTCTGACCCCAAATGCCACGTTCAGGTTAGTTTTAAGGGTGTTTTTTTATGATCTAAGTCATGGATATTGCGTAAGTGAAGAAAAGTGCCGTGAAGAGCTGCTTCAAACATAGGTTGGATGGGTATATGAACGATAGGGGTTGGGTGTAAATGGGACTGCCCAGGAGGGGCCAACAGGCTCGCTGCAGTTTCCTCCATTCTTATGTTCTTATGGACATAAAAAACTTCCATGTTCACACCAGCTCAGCTGCCATGTACTCTTACCTGTTAGAATCTCTTTTTTTCAGTGCATTTACAGAGTACATCAGTACTAGATGAAGATACGAGTCAATTTAGAAGTAATGACATTGTCTGGACTTTGTTTGGAGTATGCCTGATGCTAGGTAAGCACGACAACATAGTGCTGTTATTGTTTTGAAGATTCACTAATGAACCACCGGGATATATCATCATTTATATTAATTGATGGGTAATATTTTACTTTAACTACCATAAGTATTTGGATGGTTAGATGCGAGATAGGCTACAGAGGGTGAATTTTAAGTTTTGGTCATCCCTGTGCCTGAGACATGCAGACTATATTGTTGTTTTCTGGTGGTTTGCGATGTGTTATGATCGATTTAGACCTTCTATCGGAAATCACTAGTTTTGAGTTACTACCTCCCTTACCGGTGTATGTTAAGCTAACCTTATAACTCATCATAACCTAACCAAAACCTAACCTAACCTAACCTTATAACTCATCATAACCTAACCTAACCTAACCTATGACCTGTATTGTCTTATGCGATCGAAAAATGTTTTGCGACAGAAATCCTATACAGATAATGTGTCTTATTGTTTACAGTACTTTAGCCCATAGTTAGACTCTTAAGGTTCCCCAGATGACCAAAACCAAAATAATAATACCAATATTGTTTGGAATGTTGAAACATGAAATTTGTTGTATGGGCAGCTAAGATCCATTGAAATAGTTAATATGCTTAGTAATATTTATATATTCAAAATAGTATTACTGTGTTGCACAGTAAAGTACAATTAATTATCTAATAATATTTATTTACAGAGCCGACCAGCCGAGAAAGTTGGACTACAGCTGGCTGCCTCCCGCTGGGAAGCTCGCCTTGGCTCTCCCCAACCAGTGACGTCACAACCAATCACAGAGCTTTTCGCAGTCACGTGACTTTTAGCAACTTTAACCCTTATTTTTGACACTTTTTGGATCAATTTAATTAAAAATATCATTACCATAATGAATTTAAGCGTTTTCTTTACCCATTGATACGAAAAAATTACGACCGTCAACTCGTCAATTGTCTTCATAAAACTACAAGATGACTTAGGGTATTACAGATGTTCAGCCAATCTCCCCTGTACACTACTTACTTTGAGAGAGAGAGAGAGAGAGAGAGAGAGAGAGAGAGAGAGAGAGAGAGAGAGAGAGTCATACCAAATTTTAGCCCATGAACCCCTGGATTGACTAGCACCCCATTACTTCACCCACGACGTGTCCTGGGACTGTACGATAGTGAGTGTGTTGTGTGTGTGTGTGTGTGTGTGTAAAACTACTACAAGACACATATACCAATATACAGAGATGGGGGGGGGGGGGGGGGCATTAAGCCATTGACCGTGATGAATATGCAGCTTGCAAATGACGGCTTACAGCGTAATCTTCTTCCCCCAGTCAATCATTGTTTACGAGGCAATATTATACCGCATATTTCCTCCAGCTGTTTTGATACTCCCGTAATACTTTCCTTTGGGGGGGGGGAGGGGAGGGGAGGGGGGGGAAGAAGGAAACCTGGAGAGGAAAATAGGGATGATAATACTGACAGAAAAATTAACCGGAGAAGATAATAGAAAACAACACAAACAGAAAGATTAACTAAGAAAAAAATAACTGATAAAATGACAAGTAGAAATAAAGAAGGGAACAGGTGAACAAGAATCATAAGTGGTGAGGAATCTTGTTATGGCAGACGAAGGGCCCGGGTGAAGGACACACACACACCAGCTAACCTCCACTACCCAAGCACAAGTCTCATAACCTCCCAAAATAGTTACGTCGTGTCTCCCTCTTTTTTTATGACGGTTCAAGATGACTCAAGTCTAAGGGCGCCTCACAGGGGGGGGGGGGGAGGGAGGGCCTTCGTGAACCCTCAACAACACCACAGAAAAAATATAATAGTAGTTTATTCATAAGTACAGATGTAATAATAAAGTACAGGTATAGTTAATTCTTAGGTGGTGACGTAAGCCTGATCATATATACACGGATTAATCGTATAATAAAGGCAAATCAATGTCTCTAAGCCCTGGTGGTGTTCCTCGGCTGACCATCTCTCGTGATAGTACTCGACAAACATCACAGCCACACTTATTGTTCACCTTCTAAGTAAACTACACTGCCTGTTCACAATCTGTACTTCAGTGACTCAGTTCCAACCTAAACATTTACTTATTATAGAGAGATAATTTGAGTTTGTTTGTTTATAGATTATACGGATTAGGTGGAGATTAGTCACCACAATTTATTTCAGCTTATGATTAGTTAAGCACCTGAACGCCACCTGGGGGAAGGATTAGGTTAGGTTAGGTTAGGTTAGGTTAGTCATGAAATAAGTTGGTGTGCTTAATCTTCATGTGATCCGCTTGTATGTAACTGTATCTTTCTGCCTGACTTTCTACGTATTATGGACACACACACACAAACAAACAAACAAACAAACAAACACACACACACAAACACACACACACACAAACAAACAAACAAACACACACAACACAAACAAACAAACACACACAAACAAACAAACAAACAAACAAACAAACAAACACACACACAACACAAACAAACAAACAAACAAACACACACACACACACACACACATGATGAAGGCGCCAGCGGGTCTAGTCGATACTATCTGGCGCTGGAACATAATTTATGGCAAATGAATCCGAGAAAAAGTTGTATTAGAGCGCCATAACTCTTGAGCTCTACGGCTAATGGCTTCCTGAAACCGTCCTTAATGACCAGACAATATGACTTGTTGGTTGACGGCCTTACGGGGAGTGAGATGATGACGGACTGATGCACGGACGGACTGTAAACTCCTGGTACTTGAGAGGCACTAATGGTGGTGGTAGTGGTTGATGGTGGTGGTGGTGGTGGTGGTTGATGGTGGTAGTGGTGGTGGTAGTGGTGGTGGTGGTGGTTGATGGTGGTAGTGGTGGTGGTGGTAGTGGTAGTGGTAGTGGTGGTGGTGGTGGTGGTTGATGGTGGTAGTGGTGGTGGTTGATGGTGGTAGTGGTGGTGATAGATATAGATGCTGATGAATGTGGAAGGGAGGAGGAACTGAGGAGATGGAGAAGAGGGAGGGAGGAAAGGAAATGGGAGAGAGAAGAAATGGAAAAGATAGGAAGGTGGAAGTGAAGAGGAGGGAGATGGAGAAGAGATAGGCTAATAGAAAGAGAGGAGAAAGGGCAGGGAAAGAGGAGGGGCGGAGGTAGAGAGGGGGGAAGATGAAGAAGAAGGAAAGGAGACAATAAGAGGAAAAGGGGGAGAAGAATTAAATAAAAACGGAGAGGGAGAGAGGGAAGATAAAGAGGGGGAAAGAAAGACTGAGAGAGGACAGAGGGTAAAGATGAAGGAAAGGGGAGGGGAAAGAGGAAGAAAAATATGTGAAGAGTTGAGAGGGAAAGGATAGGAGAGAGGGGAAGAGAGAGGAAGAACAAATAAGCAGAGTTGAGAGGAAAGGGCGGGGGAAAGAGGGGAATCCATGTATAGATATAATAGGTACAACATAGTGAGGGGAACACCACCACACGAGGGGAAGGGACAGGTGAGCTATAACGAGGAGATATGGTTAGGTTAGGTTTGGGGGGGGGGGGGCGTATAGCTTCCATGACATATCACATGCACGTGCTCTCTCTCTCTCTCTCTCTCTCTCTCTCTCTCTCTCTCTCTCATATATTGTTTTAAATGATAACTCCAATGCTAACCTTTTGTCTGCCGGACGAAACACGTGTTAATGGGATGGTCGTCATCGTCTTTTTAATACTGCTGTTATAACTCCTGTGATATATAATGTTCCCTACAAGTGCTTTTTAACTGCTCAGTCGGTGTATTCCTTTCACTAATGAGTCTTAGAGGGCTGAAAATTTTTGGTCATACTATCCTGGGCTATCTTCGGGACACTTCTGAGCTCTCTATCTTCAAAAACTGTAACAGGAAAACGCGAAAACACACACACACACACACACAAACAAACACACACGCACACACACACACACACACACAATCATGTTCGGCACAGAATACTCCGGCTACACCAACGCTCTCTCCACCCTGGAAATGCCATCCCTCAGGGACCTCCACCACCAAGCACTGGAAAGGTTTGGCCGTGGACTACTGCACCACCCTCGCCATCGCCACCTCCTGCCCCCCACCCAACTCGCGCAGTCCGCCACTACAACAAAATTCAGCCCATAAGAGCCCGCACCGATAGATATAAGAACAGCACCATCCCATCTATTGTTAAAATAATAAACAACTCCTGATTTATGTACTGTACAGCCCTGTAAATGTATTCAATGCATATTATATCATTATGTCTAAATCAAATGTAAGTCTGCATATTTTCAGCCACCGGCTGGAACTCTATTAATAAATCGTTTATTAATATTATTATTATAACACACACACACACACACACACACACACACACACACACATTAGGGTCAAGACCCATCAGGCGCTGCTCCTGCTGAACAGCGGCCCCCCTTGACCATGCCCGCCCATTCCCCAAGTCCCTCTCCCCGACCCATCCTCACCACAGGGATATCAACAAATCAAAAGTGACAATTTCGTTTCGGAAAGAAGTGGGATCAGTGTTGAACAGTGATGAACAGTGTTTAAGTCAGTGAATTCAGCACTAAAAAGTACCAGTGAAAGCAGTGACCCCACCAGTGAGATAAGCCGGCTCCACACCTGACTACGAGATAACACAACACCACCTAGCAGAGTGAGGTACTGTGACACCACCCCACACCACCCGGTGTCTCCATGACCATGTGAGGTCCGTCATATCAACACCCGATGACGAGTTACTACACCACGTGAACATCACACCACTCGGTGCCTCCATGACCAAGTGCAGTCCTTCATATCAACACCCGATGACGAGTTACTACACCACGTGAACACCACACCACCTGGTGTCTCCATGACCAGCCCGGGCCATCAACTTTAAACTATAATAATTTGTATGTTCAATTCATGTTCCTTCTTCTTTTAGTAATGAAAGCTTTTGTTAAACGACCCACCCACCCCATGTCTTTGTATGTAATAAGTCATTTTGTCTAATGTATATTTTCAACCTTCGGGCTGCAGAAATTTTTCAATAAACCGTTAATTATTATTATTGTTCACACACACACACACACACACACACACACACACACACACACACAGAAACTGTGCTTTATATATAGATTATTTCTCTTACCAGACATACACAGACACGAGCCACTGTGGGGTCTCACTCCCCCCCCCCCCCCAATTCAAGCAGACAACCCCCTACGGAAATTTAAATGCCACCTTGTTTATAAACAATACACCGCCATATTGACTCTTGGGGTTTTTTCCCGTCTCTCAGTGTTTTGCCTGAGGGGAACAAAGAGGCGAGGAGGAGACGGTGATGCAGGAGGAGGTAGAGGAGACGGTGGAGGAGGAAGAAGAGGAGACGGTGGAGGAGGAGAAGGAGAAGATGGTGGAGACGCAGGAGGAGGAGGAGGAGGAAATGGTAAAGAGACAGGAGGAGGAGGAGGAAATGGTGGAGACGCAGGAGAAGGAGGAGGAAATGGTGGAGACGCAGGGGAAGGAGAAGATGGTGGAGACGCAGGAGGAGGAGGAGGAGGAAATGGTAGAGAAGCAGGAGAAGGGAGAGAAGATGGTAGAGAGACAGGAGGAAGAGGAAATGGTGGAGACGCAGGAGAAGGAGGAGAAGATGGTAGAGACGCAGGAGAAGGAAGAGAAGATGAAAGAGACGCAGGAGAAGGAGAAGATGGTGGAGACGCAGGGGAAGGAGAAGATGGTGGAGACGCAGGAGAAGGAGGAGGAGAAGATGGTGGAGACGCAGGGGAAGGAGAAAATGGTGGAGACGCAGGGGAAGGAGAAGATGGTAGAGACGCAGGAGAAGGAGGAGGAGAAGATGGTGGAGACGCAGGGGAAGGAGGAGGAGAAGATGGTGGAGACGCAGGGGAAGGAGAAAATGGTGGAGAAGCAGGGGAAGGAGAAGATGGTGGAGACGCAGGAGAAGGAGGAGGAGAAGATGGTGGAGACGCAGGGGAAGGAGGAGGAGAAGATGGTGGAGACGCAGGGGAAGGAGAAAATGGTGGAGACGCAGGGGAAGGAGAAGATGGTGGAGACGCAGGAGAAGGAGGAGAAGATGGTGGAGACGCAGGTGAAGGAGGAGGAGAAGATGGTGGAGACGCAGGGGAAGGAGAAAATGGTGGAAGTCGCAGGGGAAGGAGAAGATGGTGGAGACGCAGGAGAAGGAGGAGGAGAAGATGGTGGAGACGCAGGGGAAGGAGGAGATGGTGGAGACGCAGGGGAAGGAGAAGATGGTGGAGACGCAGGGGAAGGAGAAGATGGTGAAGACGCAGAAGGAGGAGGAGGAGGCCAAGACTTACCCTGTGTGGACTACATCACCGTCACCACACCCGCCCTATAGAACACCAGGGTCACCACACAAGACCATCTCCCTGCATCCGTTCCTCGCTTATGTTGCTCAGTGACCTTTAGGGCAGTCAACACACACACACACACACACACTACATCCTTGACCACCGAAGGGTCAAGACGTACCTGGCGCTCCTCTCGGAGCAGCCAGGTCAACTGTTAAGTTGGCCCATACCAACTCCCTCCCCTGAACCCTCCTCCCCACAGGAATATCAACAAGTTCTCGCCAGAAGTTACAATTTCATTTAGGAAAGGAACGGAACCAGTGTTAAACAGAGGTGAACAGTGCTTAAGTCAGTGAGAACAACTCAACAGTAACAGTCGTACCCAAGTTAACCTTCACACAGGTACCCAGTGATAATGGCCCGTGAGACCCAACACCAACCAGCGATGTGTTAATCCGTCTACGATAGGAAGGCCTGGGACCACACCTCACTCATATAACACCATCTGTGAGGGAATTACTACACCACGTCATGTCCCTCATAACGCCATATGTGAGGGAATTACTACACCACGTCAAGTCCCTCATAACACCATCTGTGAGGGAGTTACTACACCACGTGGGGCCCCTCATAACACCATCTGTGTGGTAATTACTACACCACGTGAGGTCCCTCATAACGCAATCTGAGGTAATTCCTACACCACGTGAGGTCCCTCATAACACCATCTGTGAGGGAATTACTACACCACGTGAGGCCCCTCATAACACCATCTGTGAGCGAATTACTACACCACGCAAGGCCCCTCATAACACCATCTGAGGGAACTACTACATCACGCCAGGTCCCTCATAACACAATCTGTGAGGGAACTACTACACCACGTGAGGTCCCTCCTAACACCATCTGGGAGGGAGTTACTACACTACGTGTTTGCTGTTCAACACCTACATTAATCTGTATGTTCACTGTATGTTCTTTTACCTTTCTCTAATGAAGGCTTGTGTTAAACCACCAATGTATGTAATAAGTCATTTATGTCCAATGTATATTTTCAGCCTTCGGGCTGCAGAACTTTTTCAATTATTATTATTACACACACACACCTCTGAGCCAGGATACTGCCCTCACGACAAGACTACGTATATACTCGGTGTATAGTAACCCCCCTGACGACTCAAGTGTGTGAGAGAGAGGTCACACTAATAATGTTAGTCTTGGGGGTAGGAAGCGTTGATAGTATGTTCTTTTCCAGTAGAAATACGAGACGGTAATGCTCGTGTGTGCCTTTGGTTACCGAGTGAGGGCGGTTAATATGAGGGCTTACAGGTAAACAGATGAGACATTAATTGGCATGTTTCCGAGCACAAGATGAGACATTAATGTGTTCGTCTTGGGGGAGTAGATGAGACACTTCCAAACTATGTATATCAGTAGTTAACCGACCAAGCATGACAACGCTGGCATTAACAGGCACGAGATGAGACGGTAATTAGTGCATTTAGGGTAAGAAAGAGAGAGAGAGAGAGAGAGAGAGAGAGAGAGAGAGAGAGAGAGAGAGAGAGAGAGAGAGAGAGAGAGAGAGAGAGAGAGAGAGAGAGAGAGAGAGAGAGAGAGAGAGAGAGGGGGGGGGGGCGGTGAGTGCCAGGGTGGCAGTGTGACACTGCCAAGCACCCGCCATGGATCTTGGCAAGGCCAATGTCAATATTGGAGAAGGTGACGGCGAGAATAAATACCTTCTGTACAACTGTAATCAACACATCTCCTGGGGCTGGGGATAAATAACATCATGGCTCCACAGTTTATTAATAGAAGAGTGTAGAGCTAAGGCGAAGGTTGAGTAGTGAAGTTATTAATGTTTTGTACCACACCTTTTATATCACCTGTACACAAGATAGAGTTGGTGTTCAGGTAATAATGGCTTACTAATGACGTCTTGTGTGAGGGTGAACTGGAGTAATTGATGAGAGGGGAGAGGGGAGAGGGCGAGGTAGAAGATGAGGGGGAGTAAGCCGGCTGTGACGCGGGTCGGCTGTTTGCCAGACTTGCTGCCAGGTGAACACTGACCTCCTCCTTTTTTTCTGCCCTCCATCACCCCCTCCTCCAGTCCTATCCTCCACCACCTGTTCCCCCTTCTCCTCCTCCTATCCACCATCATCATCCTCTTCGTCTACCCTCCACCACCCCTTACCCTCCACCACCCCTATTCTACCACCACCCCTACTCTACCACCACCCCCTACCCACCACCATCCCCTACCCACCACCACCCCCTACCATGGCCAAAACCCTCAGCACCTTCAATATCCGCCACACATATGAACATCCTCCACCAGCCTCCAGCGTCTCACCACATGGGAACCTTCCCCTCCTACAAGCCTTCCCTGCCAGCCTGTCTCCCACGGCTCTCCTGCCGCCCTTCACATGTAGGTCATACAGGCACCTCCTCTGCCTTCTCTTCCTCCTCCTATTTCTTCTTCTTCTCCCACAGAGGCCTCAACTTGTATTATTATTATTATTATTATTATTATTATTATTATTATTATTATTATTAATTATTTATCACCATATCCAACAGTCATTCAACTCTGGGTGACGGAAAGAGAGAGACAGACCTCTACCTCGAGACAGCGTATCCCCTACAGTGCAGGCCTTCCCTCCTACGTGGACCCGGCGGCTCTACATACGTATAGTATATAGGTCACAAGGGCACCTCCTGTCAAGCACGGGGGTTTAATCTGTGTGTGTGTGTGTGTGTGTGTGTGTGTGTGTGTGTGTGTGTGACGTGACGCAACATGACATGAGGCGTTACCTTTGACGTGATCTGTGTACGACAGGCCAATGATGTCAGACTGTCATGCTAGTAATGTCAGGCTGTCAGGCTAGTAAAGTCAAGCTGTCACGCTAGTAAAGTCAATCTGTCAGGCTAGTGATGCCAGGTTGTCAGACTAGTAGTCAGACGGTCAGGCTAGTAATGTAAGACTGTAAAGATGGTAAGCTATCGGACTAGTGATGTCTGGCTGTCAGGACAGTGATGTCCGGCTGTCAGGCTAGTGATGTCCGGCTGTCAAGCTAGTGATGTCAGACTGTCATGTTAGTAACGTCAGATTGTCAGGTTAGTAACGTCAGACTGTCAGGCTAAAAGCTTGTGATGGCTAGTGGTTGCTAGCTGAAGAGAAGATGCTGACGGGTGGCAGAGGAAGGGGAAGACGAGGAGGGGTGGAAGACGAGGAGGAGGGGGTGGAAGACGAGGAGGAGGGGGTTGGAAGACGAGGAGGAGGGGGTGGAAGACGAGGAGGAGGGGTGGAAGACGAGGAGGAGGGGGTGGAAGACGAGGAGGAGGGGGTGGAAGACGAGGAGGAGGGGGTGGAAGACGAGGAGGGGTGGAAGACGAGGAGGAGGGGGTGGAATTCGAGGAGGAGGGGGTGGAAGACGAGGAGGAGGGGGTGGAAGACGAGGAGGAGGGGGTGGAAGACGAGGAGGAGGGGGTGGAAAACGAGGAGAAGGGGGGGAAGACAAGGCAGAGTAGGAGGAAAAGGTATCCGCACGACGTCACCAGCACCACCACCACCTCCACCAGCCTGGCGCCGCGGGGTAACAGAGGCGCCCTTCAGTAGTGAGCTGTGCGCAGTAGCTGGTTACCCTGAGTCCCTCCTCGTCACGGCTACCCCACCTACCTACTCTGTCCACCACCCCCCTCTTCCCTCCCTGGCTCCCTCCTTCTCTTCCTCTCTTCACTCCCTCTTTCTTCCATCATATCCCTCCCTCTTTCTCTCCCTAGCTATCTTCTTTCCCTCCTCCTCTCCTTCCCCCTTTCTTCCCTCCATCAGCAATACTCACCTCTCACTATGCTATCCTCCTATGCCATGCACCTCATCTCATTCTCGCAATCATCTACTGTTATCCTTCCCTATGCCATCCTTCCTGTTCTGTGCTGCGGAGGCTGAGTGGATTTTAGCACTCGCCTCCTGACCCAATGGTTCGTAGGTTCAAGTCCAAGTGGGGCGCCCCTAGTAGACCCAACTGAAGAACGGGCACCAATGGGGGAAGTGAGACACTGCATGACCCGCCCACCCTGTATTGTGGTTGGCCCTCAGTGTGCTATATCCAAACTGCCCCTCCCTCCTCCTGTCCATCTTTTCTCTCCCTCCCTCCCTCTCAACATTCAGCATGTAAATTTTGTGATAAACCTTTAAAGCATACACTTGAACACTATATTATTGATTGTGACACTGTCAAAGAATTCAGGCTACCTGGCTTATTGTATCATTGCTGTTTATCCAAAATTTGCTAGCCCACACTGATTAGTCCTCAATTATAATATGACGTCCAATGTATATGAACCACTGTCCTGCATGGCAGTGAGCAGTGACATTACCCACATAACTCTAACCTATATATACTGTTAATGAATATGCTGTATTTCTTTGTGTATGAACCTCTGTCCTGTGTGGCAGTGAGAAGTGATACCACCCTCAGTGTCAAGACCTGACTGAATTACTCAGAATAGGCAAACTGTACTCCGGGCTTTGTCAATAAATTTGTTAACCGTAACGTAAATCTCCATGTCTTCTCTCAATCCCTCCCTTCTTCTCTCCATCTCCTCCCTCACACAGTCATATACAGGGTGTCTCAGAATTTGTTTTATCCAAACTACCAGAAAATATTTTGGTGGAGATCACATAAATGTTCGTCTTACACCACCAACATCGTATGAGTTAGGACAATGTTGCTCTTGTAGATACGAACATTTATGACTGTGTGTATTGGTGAGGAAGGAAGGTGAGGGAGGGAGGAAGAGAAGGAAGGGAGAGAAGGGGGGGGATTGACAGAAGGGGGAGGGACTAAGAGAAGGGGGAGGGATTGAGAGAAGGAGGGAGGGATTGACAGAAGAGGGGAGGGACTGAGAGAAGGGCGACGAACTGAGAGAAGGAGGGAGGAATTCAGAGAAGGGGGGATGAGAGAATGAGGGAGGGATTGAGAGAAGGGGGAGGGATTGAGAAAAGGGGGAAGGGACTGAGAGAAGGAGGGAGGAATTGAGAGAAGGGGGGAGGGATTGAGAGAAGGGGGAGGGACTGAGAGAAGGAGGGAGGGATTGAGAGAAGGGGGAAGGGACTGAGAGAAGGAAGGAGGGATTGGCAGAAGGGGGGAGAGACTGAGAGAAGGGGGGAGGGACTGAGAGAAGGGGGGAGGGATTGACAGAAGGGGGGAGGGACTGAGAGAGGGATTGAGAGAAGGGGGAAGGGACTGAGAGAAGGGGGGAGGGATTGACAGAAGGGGGGAGAGCCTGAGAGAAGGGGGGAGGGACTGAGAGAAGGGGGGAGGGAGTGACAGAAGGGTGGGGGCCGTGGGGGGGAGGGACTGGGGCGCGGGGGTGGGGGGGGGGAGGGGGGAATCTGATCGCGTAGGAAGGGAGGCCGGGAGGGAAGGGCCGAGGACGGCAACGGGCGGCTGGTTGGGGAGTAGGAGGGAAGAGCCGAGGTGGGGTTGTGAGGAGCTTTGGGGTGGGAGGGACAGTTTTAAGGGGGGCGAGGGGCGGCAGGGACGGGTCTCATGGCTCTGGGAGGGGGTTCGGGGGAGGTGGGCGATGCGAGGACCGCGGGGTGATCCGGGCGAATTAAGGGACTGAGAGAGGGAGGCAGGGGGCTGTGAGTGCGAGCGGGGAGGAGCAACGGGGCGGAGAGTAGGGGGGGGCGGGTAGGATGCGGCTGCGGGAGGGTGGGAGGGGATGCGGACTGAGAGATTGGGGGCGGGCAGGGAGGGTAGGGGGGATGGGAGGGGGCTACAAGTTGGGGGGGGGGCTGGATGCGGGAGGGACTGCCCCCCCACCGGGAGGGGCTGGGAGGGGGGGGACTCGGGAGGCTTAAGGGATGGGGGGGAGGGAAATGTGGGGAGGGATCCCTGGGGTGTGGGCCTCAGGGACCCCAGGGGGTGGGTGGGCCGTGGTGATGGAGTAAGGGAACAGGGGGTTTGGGGGGGGGGGGCATGGACGCGGGGGAGGTCGGATGGGACTTGGGGCCGGGGGCTGGGGGGGGTGGAGGTTGACGGGGAGGGTCTTCGGGGCAGGGAGGAGGATTGGGTGGGGGGCTGGGGAATGAGGGGGAGGCGGGGGGGGATGATCAGGTCCCTGCGCAGGGGGGGAGCCACGCAAAAGGGCCTATGCGAGGGGAGGGAGGTGGGGACGGGATCAGGGGTGGGAGGGGCGGGAAGGGAGGGAGCGGGTCCGGGGGGGTTGGGGCGCCGGAGCGGACCTTATGGGAGTGTGGGAGGGAGGGGAAGGAGCTGGGAGGTCGTAGGGGAGGGTGTCGGTGGGGGAGGCGGCGTGGGACGGGGGGAGGGAGGGATATGGGTGAAGATCTGGGGGGGGAGGTGGGGGTGTGGCTCTCAAAGGCGGGGGGGAGCTGGGACGGGTAGAGGTGGAGGATGGGGCGTGTAGGGAGGGGTGGAGGGGGAGGGGGGAAGGAGGGGTGGGGGGAAATCGGGGGTGGGGGGGGGTGGGGAGGACGGGGGGAGGGGAGCGCGGGGGGGCACGGGGGGCCCGGGGGCACAGTGGTAGGGGGGGGTGTGGGGGGAGCTGGGGGACGGCAGGCCGCGGGGGGGGGATGCCTGGGGTGGGGAGTTGGCCGTGGGGGGAGGGAACGCCGGGCGGGGGGGGGGGGCTCGGGGAGGGGAAGGGGTGAGCCCGGGGAGGGGGGCGGGGTGGGGGGGGGCGGGCGTGGATGGCGGGAAGGGGGGGGGGGGGGACCGTGGGGACGAGAGGCCGGGTGGGATGTTACGGGACGGGGGCCCGGGGGAGGGCTGAAGGAGAGACAGAGGGGCGGGAGAGGGGGGCGGATGGGGGGGGGAGGGGAGAAGGGGGGCAGGCCGGGTGGGAAGGGGTGGCCGGGGGGGGGGGCGTGGGCAATCGGGGCGTTGGGGGCGGAGGGGTGGCGGGGGGAGGCTAGGGGGGTACGGGTCGGGGGGGGGGGAGGTGCGGGGGGGGGGGGGGGGGGGGGGGGGGAGAAGGGAGCGGGGGTCGGATGGGAAGGGGGGGTGGGCGGCGTAGCGGGCAGGGGGAGAACGGGGGGACCTAGGGGGGGGATGGGGGCGGGCGGTGAGGGGGGGGGGGCGGGTGGCTGGGGTGGCGGCGGGGGGGAGGGGGGGGTGGGGGGGGGGGGGGGGGCCGGGGGGGGGTGTGGGTTGGGGTGGGTGTGGGGAGCGGGGGGCGGGGGGGGAGGGTGCGGGGGGGGGGGAATAGGGGGAGTGGCGACAGGAGGTGGGGGGAGGGAGGGGGGGGAGTAGAGGCGGGCGCGCGAGGGAGACTGGAGGGGGGCGGGCAGGGTGCAGGCTGGCGGGGGACGCGGCGGCGCTGCGCGGGAGGGACTGAGAGAGAGGGGGGGGTGGCCCTGGGGAGTGGAGGGATGGAGGGAGCCCTTCGGGAGGGGGTGCGGGAGGGACACTGCAGGGGGGCTGGGAGCCCGACCGCATGGGGTCGGGAGGCGGTATGGAGGTCGGGTGTAAGGGTGGGAGGAGTGAGGGCCTGCCGGGGGCGGCGGGATTGGAGGTACGGGAGTTTTAATCGGGAAGAAGCTCATTAGCGGGGAGAGAGATGGGGGGGGTGCGTGGGATGGGCCCCGGGTGGCCAGGGATCCGGTGAGGGGGTGCGGGAGGGAGGAGGGCACGGGGGGGGAGGCCCGGGGGGGGGGGAGGGGAGCGCGGAAGGGGGGTCGGGGGTGGGCGGGAGCGGCGGGAAGGGTGGGAGGGGGGGGGGACGGGGGCGCGGGTAAGGGGGGGCGGAGGGGAGAGGAAAGGGCGGAAGAGACCGAATGCGGGTGTGGGAGGAGCGGCGGGGAGGCGGGGGGTGGGCGGGTTGGGGGAGTGGGACTAGGGAGGCCCCCTTCGTGGCGGGGGCACTGGACGAACGTGGGGGGGGGGTGGAGGGGGGGGAGTGGGGGAGAGGCGGGGTTAGGCAGGGAAGGTCCCCAGGGAGGTGGGAGTGGGGGGGGGTCCGTGTGTGTTGGTCGTGAGGAGTTATAGTTTGGGGCGGGCGAATGAGGATGACGGATTGGGGGGGACCTGGAGGGCGGAGGGAAGGGGGGAGGGACTTTTGTGCTGGGGAGAAGGGCATGGGGGGAGTTTAGGGCGGGGCGGACGGGTCGGTGCCTCCTAATGGGAATGTGGGGGTGGGGGGGTATGGGTACGGGAGGGACCTGTCCGAGGGAGGGATCGGTACAGCGGGATGGGACGCGTAAAGCTGGGGGGGGGGGGAGATTAAGTCTCTTTGGGGAGGGGAGTGGGAGATGGGGAGGGGGAAAAAGGGGGGCGGGGAACCTCAGGGGTGGTCCACTGTGTCTTGGGCGAGGGCGTTGGGGCTGAGCGACTCCAGGGCGCGGGGGAGGTACTGATGGGGGCCGGCGTGGGATGGGGGATGCGTGGGCTTGGGTCAGGGCGGGAGGTGGGGGGGAGTATGTAGGGACTGACCCGGGGGGAGTGGGGGGATAGGGAGTGCGAGGGGGGGAACGGGGGCAGTGGGGGGGACGGGATGAGACTCTTCCCCTCCCTCCCATGCGGGGGTGGGAAAACGGGGGGGTTTGGGGGGGGGGAGAGGGGACTGACTTGCGCGGGGGAGGGATTTGGGAGGCTGGGAGGGAGGGGGGAGAGGGGGGCGGTTGGGGATCTTGGGTGGGGGGTGTTCGGGGGGGACACGGGGGGGGTGGGGGAGCCTCGGGGGGGGAGGTGGTGGGGGACGTCTGTAGGGGGACGGAACTCCATGTCAAGGTAGAGGAGGGGGGGGATGGGGAGGGAGGGCTGGGGGTCCTTCAGGGGAAAGCGGAGGGGTCGGCGCCCGTCCGAGGTTTCCTGGGATACGGGGGGGGGGGGGGGGTCACGGGTGGGGTGATTGGGAGGCTTGGAGGGAGGGGGCGTCGATGGAGAGGGCGATGGGGTGGGAATACGCTCCGTGAGGGGGGGAAGGGGGGGGGAGTGGGCAGGTGGGCGTGGACATTGTGGGACCTTATGGGTGGCGGCCTGGGGGCGGAGAGGGCGGGGGGAAGTGTCGGGTTATGGCACTGGGGAGGGGTGGCGCGGGGGATGGGGGGGGATGCGGGTGTTCGGGGGGGAGTCTCCGAGGGGGGGGGCGGGCGGTGGTGGAGGGAGGGGTGGGGGGCCGGGACGGGGGCGTGGGTCGGGAGGCATGGGGGGAGTGGGGAAACTCTCGGGGGGGATTGGCGCGGGGGGGCGAGCCCCGGTGATGTGAGGGGAATGAGGTAAGGGGGAGCCCGCGGAGGGACGGGGGGCTCGACGGTCGGGGATGGGAGTTACTGGGGAGAGTTGGGTGGGGGAGGCTTTTGGGGCGTATGTTGGACTCTAGGTGGGGGGGTCGGGTGGCCGGTGGGAAGGGGACGGCGGTGGGGATGGGGGAGGGACTTCATCTCACGGGGTGGCGTTTGGGTGGTGTGGGGCTTGTGGGTGGTGGCCGGGATTCCGCAGCGGGGGTGGGGGGGGAGGGTATGTGGGGGGGGTTTCTGAGGGAGGTCCGTGGGCGGCGACTAGGGGGCCGGGAGGGTTGGTTGGGTGGGGGGGAAAGGGGTGGGGGAAACTATTGTGGGAGGGACTGATGAGCTCGCGCACCTGGGGGAGGTGGGTGTGGGGGGGTCGGCTGCGGGGTCTTGGGAGGTGGGCTTGGGGGGGGGTGGGAGGTTCGGCTGGGGGCATGGGAGGTCAGTGGGGGGAAGGGGGGGATCGGGCGGGGAGGGGGGGGGGGTTGGGGGTGGGGGTGGGAGGGACTGGATTTTTTTTCTGTCTGGGGGGTGGGCGCGCGGAACGGGGTGGGTGGGCGGGGAGGCGACTTGGGGGGGGTGTGTCGCGGGGGAGGAAGACTGATTGGTGGGGAGGGATGGGGGCATGGGGGTGGGAAACCCCCCCAAGGGAGGGGGGGAGGGGGGGACCCGCGGTAGGAAGGGAGGCTACTATAGGGGATGGGAGCGGGGCCGTGGGATGGGGGGACGTGGGGGGAGTTGGGCTCTTTCGCGGGAGGGGGTTGGGAAGGGTTGCGGGGAGGGGGGGTCGCGGAAGCATGGGATGGGTGGTGTCTCGGGGATATGGGACTGGGGATCGGTCGGAGGGCGGGAGGGACGAAAGGGGAGGGGGGGGAGCGCGGGGAGGGGGAGGGGGGGGGGGGTTTTTGTTGGAGGGAGGGGGGAGGATCAGCGGGGGGAGCTGGGGGGGGGTCGGGGTAATGCCGGGGGGGGTGGTGCAGGGCAGGGTGTGCTGGCACGGTGAAGGTGGGCGGGGTAGGGTTTGGTAAAGTGGGAGGTCGCGGACTGGGGGGAAAGGGGGGGATTCGGGAGGGACTGAGTAGGGGGATCCAGGGGGCAGGGGAGTTCTGGGGGGGGGGGAGGCCGTGAGGCCGAGAGGCGCCTCGCTGAGTGGGAGGGTTGGGGGGTGGGAGGTCCCTTTTCCCATGGGAGAGGATTGGGAGGCTGGGGGGGTGGGGAGGGGCCGGGGGGAGGGGGGAATCTCTAAGGGGGGGGAGTGGGGGACCCGGGGGATGCCGGCGGGTGGGTTGGGCGTGGGGGATGGGATCGGGAGGGGAGGGGGTGGAGGGGGTGGGGGTGGGCTGGAGGGGACTGGGAAGGCGTGGGTGGGGAGGGACCGGGGGCGGGGAGTGGGAGGGAACTGAGGAGTTCCAGGGATGGGGGGACGGGTGGGGGTCGGGAATTTCTTGGGACCCCCTATTAGTGGGCGCGGGCCTGGGTTGTGCTCTATTGGGACCGGGCGGGAGTGGTGGTGGGGACTCCTCCCTTACGTGGGGATCGGGGACCTGGCCCGGGAACGGCCGCGGGCCGGGCGGTGGTTCTTTTGGGGGGGGGGCCGTCCGGTTTCGGGGGGGCACCCTAGTGGGGGGGATGGTGGGGGTGGGTGGGATAGGAGGGATGGCGATTCCGGGAGGGGTGCGGGGGAGTGGCGGTGGGGGGGGGGGTTACCGAGAAGCAGTGTGGCAGGCGTGTTGGGAGGGAAGTTCCGGGGGGAGCTGGGTTCTGGGGACCTCGAAGGCGGGCTGTGTTGGGGGGGTTGGGACGGGGGGGGGGGCGGAGGAGGGAGAAGGCGCGAGGGGGGGGGGGAACGCGGGAAGTTGGTGAGGGGCATTTGGGTTCTGGCGGGTTGGGGGGGGGGGGGGCTGGAACGGGGGATTGGGAGGGACGGGTTGGGCGGGGTGGGGGGGCAGGTGGTGGGCCGGGGGGAGGGAACTCGGGGGGGGGGAAGCGGGGGGGGGTGCGGGGGAAGGGGAGGGGGGGGGGGGACCGGGCGGGGGGGCGGGGGTGCTTGGTGGGGGGCGGGGGGGGGGAGGGAGAGGGACAGAAATATGTAGCGGGGGAGGTCGGGGGGGGAGGGGGGGGGTGGGCCTCCGGGGGCGGGCGGGGGGGAGGGGTGGTAGGCGGGGGGGGGGGGGGGCGGGTCGGGAGCCGATGGGGAGGGAAGGGAGGGAGGCAGGGGGGGGAGATCGGGGGGAGGAGGTAGGGCTTGGGAAAAAGGCTGGGGGGGTGGGGGAGGGCCTGAGGCAGGGGGGAGGGGGGGGACCGGTGGCATGGGGAGGAGGGAGGGGCGGGTTGAGGGGGTTAGGGGCGGGATTGGGTGGAACGGGTGGGGGGGTTGGGGGATCGGGGAGTGGACGGGGGGCGGGGAGGGGAATTCTGGGGGGGGGGAGGGATCGGCGGGGGGGGTGGTGGGGGGGGAGGGACTGAGAGAGGGATTGAGAGAAGGGGGAAGGGACTGAGAGAAGGGGGGAGGGATTGACAGAAGGGGGGAGAGCCTGAGAGAAGGGGGGAGGGACTGAGAGAAGGGGGGAGGGATTGACAGAAGGGGGGAGGGACTGAGAGAGGGATTGACAGAAGGGGGAAGGGACTGAGAGAGGGAGGGAGGGAGGGATTGCCAGAAGGGGGGAGAGCCTGAGAGAAGGGGGGAGGGACTGAGAGAAGGGGGAGGGACTGAGAGAAGGGGGGAGGGATTGACAGAAGGGGGGAGGGACTGAGAGAAGGGGGAAGGGACAGAGAGAGGGAGGGAGGGAGGGATTGATAGAAGGGGGGAGGAGATTGAGGAGGGAGAGATTGAGAGGAAAGATGGTGTTGTGTTGGGTGTATTGGAGTTCATATATTAATGTTTTAAGGTCAGAACACAAGTCTAAGTCACAATCACAACACGCCACAATCACAACACGTCACAATCACAACACACCACAATCACAACACGTCACAATCACAACACGCCACAATCACAACACGTCACAATCACAACACGCCACAATCACAACAGGTCACAATCACAACACGTCACAATCACAACACGCCACAATCACAACACACCACAATCACAACACGTCACAATCACAACACAATCACAACACGTCACAATCACAACACGCCACAATCACAACACGCCACAATCACAACACGCCACAATCACAACACGTCACAATCACAACACGCCACAATCACAACACGCCACAATCACAACACGTCACAATCACAACACGCCACAATCACAACACGCCACAATCACAACACGCCACAATCACAACACGTCACAATCACAACACGCCACAATCACAACACGCCACAATCACAACACGTCACAATCACAACGTCACAATCACAACACGCCACAATTACAACACGCCACAATCACAACACGCCACAATCACAACACGTCACAATCACAACACGTCACAATCACAACACGTTACAATCACAACACGCCACAATCACAACACGTCACAATCACAACACGTCAAAATCACAACACGCCACAATCACAACACGTCACAATCACAACACGTCACAATCACAACACGCCACAATCACAACACGTCACAATCACAACACACCACAATCACAACACGTCACAATCACAACACGTCACAATCACAACACGCCACAATAACAACACGCCACAATCACAACACGCCACAATCACAACACGCCACAATCACAACACGCCACAATCACAACACGTCACAATCACAACACGTCACAATCACAACACGCCACAATTACAACACGCCACAATTACAACACGCCACAATCACAACACGTCACAATCACAACACGTCACAATCACAACACGTCACAATCACAACACGCCACAATCACAACACGTCACAATCACAACACGTCAAAATCACAACACGCCACAATCACAACACGTCACAATCACAACACACCACAATCACAACACGTCACAATCACAACACGCCACAATCACAACACACCACAATCACAACACGTCACAATCACAACACGTCACAATCACAGCACCGGTTTTTCCCTCAGGCTTATCTGCGAGGACTGGGGTGGGTGTGACTGTCGGGTGAGTGTGACAGTCGGGGTGAGTGTGACTGTCGGGGTGGTGTGACTGTCGGGGTGGGTGTGGCTGTCGGGTGAGTGTGACAGTCGGGGTGGTGTGACTGTCGGGGTGGGTGTGGCTGTCGGGGTGGGTGTGGCTGTCGGGGTGGTGTGACTGTCGGGGTGGTGTGACTGTCAGGGTGGGTGTGGCTGTCGGGGTGGGTGTGGCTGTCGGGGTGGGTGTGACTGTCGGGGTGGTGTGACTGTCGGGGTAGGTGTGACTGTTGGGGTGGGTATAACTGTCGGGGTGGGTGTAACTGTCGGGGTGGGTGTAACTGTCGGGGTGGGTGTGACTGTCGGGGTGGGTGTGACTGTCGGGGTGGGTGTGACTATGTGCGGTTTACCAGTCACACCACCACTGATCTCTCTCTCTCTCTCTCTCTCTCTCTCTCTCTCTCGCGTGCGTGCGTGTATGTGTGTGTGTGTGTGTGTGTGTGTGTGAGTGCGTGTGCGTGTGTGTGCTGAGGTACAGAGGCGGTATAAACACAGAGAGGTCATCGTAATCACCAGAGCTCCGCCCAACATAAAATAACACTGAATGTAAATATCTAACAGAGATTAACTGCATGAATAAAACCTAACCTAAACCTACCTAACCAAAACTAGACTAAGCTAATCTAACAAAACCTAATCTAACCATACGTAAACTAACACAACCTAACCTGATCAACCTAACCTAACCCAACCTAATCTAGCCATACGTAAACTAACACAACCTAACCTAACCTAACCTAACCTAACCTAACCTAACCCAACCTAATCTAACCTAACTGTCAGTCTAGTGGGAAATAAGTGTAATAGGAAAGTGTCTCCAGGTATTGTCACCCGACGGTAGGTTGTGTGACAAGAAATAGGGGTGGTGAAGGAGAGTTGGGGAGGTGGAGGGAAGGAGGTGGGAGGGGAGAGGGAAGTGGGGAGGGGGCGAAGGAGAGTTGGGGAGGTGGAGGGGAGGAGGTGGGAGGGGAGAGGTGGGAGGGGAGAGGGAAGTGGGGAGGGGGTGAAGGAGAGTTGGGGAGGTGGAGGGGAGGAGGTGGGAGGGGAGAGGTGGGAGGGGAGAGGGAAGTGGGGAGGGGGCGAAGGAGAGTTGGGGAGGTGGAGGGGAGGAGGTGGGAGGGGAGAGGTGGGCGGGGAGAGGGAAGTGGGGAGGGGGTGAAGGAGAGTTGGGGAGGTGGAGGGGAGGAGGTGGGAGGGGAGAGGTGGGAGGGGAGAGGGAAGTGGGGAGGGGGTGAAGGAGAGTTGGGGAGGTGGAGGGGAGGAGGTGGGAGGGGAGAGGGAAGTGGGGAGGGGGCGAAGGAGAGTTGGGGAGGTGGAGAGGAGGAGGTGGGAGGGGAGAGGGAAGTGGGGAGGGGGCGAAGGAGAGTTGGGGAGGTGGAGGGGAGGAGGTGGGAGGGGAGAGGGAAGTGGGGAACGGACAGGGAGAGTTGGAGGAGGAGGAAGGGTAAAAGGAAAGAAAGGAGGTGGGAGGGAAGGAGGATTGTAAAGGAGGTGGGAGGGAAGGAGGATTGTAAAGGAGGAGGGGGTAAGGGACCAAAATAAAAAAGAACCACGCCCTTAACACCAGTACCTTCTACACTTAGACGCCATTATCCTGAACAAACCCGCGCCATTACACCAATAAATGGATCCTTGAGGACGAACAGGACACATCCCTGATAACTCGGAAGACGTTGTGAATGAGTCGTCTTGATAACGAAGGTGTCGAGTGGCTCCGCTAGAGGGGGGTAGGAGGATAAGGGAGGATAAGGGACTAGCAGACAAGGGAGAGGTAGGAAGGTAGGGAAAGGGGGAGGGGGGATCTTTATCGTGTCGTATCTACCAGTGTTAAAATGTGTGTGAGAGAGAGAGAGAGAGAGAGAGAGAGAGAGAGAGAGAGAGAGAGAGAGAGAGAGAGAGAGAGAGAGAGAGAGAGAGAGAGAGAGAGAGAGAGAATCATACCAAATAACTGCTACAACAAAGAACACAACCACACCGCCTGATGCACAGTGTTTACAACTCGCCATGCAAACAATACAGTGAGAGGCGCCATGCATGACCCGCCGACCACTGCCGCAGGAGGGGAGGGGAGAGAGGTGGGGAGAGAGAAGGAAATCCCCCGGTATCACGCCCCAACACCACCACCACCACCACCACCGCCGCCGCCGCCGCCGCCGCCGCCGCCGCCGCCGCCGCCGCCGCCGCCACCACCACCACCACCACTATCACTACCACCACCACTACCACCATCACCAATACCACCATCACCATTACCACTACCACCACCACCACCACCACCACCACTGCTATCAGCACCACTACCTCCACCTCCACCACCGCTAAAATCACCACCACTAAAATCACCACCACTAAAATCACCACCACTAAAATCACCACCACCATCACTACCACCATCACAACCACTACCACCATCACCACCACTACCACCATCACCACCACTACCACCATCACCACCACTACCCAACACATAAGTCCAGAGTCTTCCCTAAGCAGCAGAAGGTGGTGAACACAAGTAGGTCAGAGTACACTCCCAGAAGGAACACTGTACTGTACACTCCCAGAAGGAACACTAACCACTGTACTGTACACTCCCAGAAGGAACACTAACCACTGTACTGTACACTCCCAGAAGGAACACTAACCACTGTGCTGTACACTCCCAGAAGGAACACTGACCACTGTACTGTACACTCCCAGAAGGAACACTAACCACTGTACTGTACACTCCCAGAAGGAACACTAACCACTGTACTGTACACTTCCAGAAGGAACACTGACCACTGTACTGTACACTCCCAGAAGGAACACTAACCACTGTACTGTACACTCCCAGAAGGAACACTAACCACTGTACTGTACACTCCCAGAAGGAACACTGACCACTGTACTGTACACTCCCAGAAGGAACACTGACCACTGTACTGTACACTCCCAGAAGGAACACTAACCACTGTACTGTACACTCCCAGAAGGAACACTAACCACTGTACTGTACACTCCCAGAAGGAACACTGACCACTGTACTGTACACTCCCAGAAGGAACACTGACCACTGTACTGTACACTCCCAGAAGGAACACTAACCACTGTACTGTACACTCCCAGAAGGAACACTGACCACTGTACTGTACACTCCCAGAAGGAACACTAACCACTGTACTGTACACTCCCAGAAGGAACACTAACCACTGTACTGTACACTCCCAGAAGGAACACTGACCACTGTACTGTACACTCCCAGAAGGAACACTAACCACTGTACTGTACACTCCCAGAAGGAACACTAACCACTGTACTGTACACTCCCAGAAGGAACACTAACCACTGTACTGTACACTCCCAGAAGGAACACTAACCACTGTACTGTACACTCCCAGAAGGAACACTGTACTGTACACTCCCAGAAGGAACACTGACCACTGTACTGTACACTCCCAGAAGGAACACTGACCACTGTACTGTACACTCCCAGAAGGAACACTGACCACTGTACTGTACACTCCCAGAAGGAACACTGACCACTGTACTGTACACTCCCAGAAGGAACACTGACCACTGTACTGTACACTCCCAGAAGGAACACTGACCACTGTACTGTACACTCCCAGAAGGAACACTGACCACTGTACTGTACACTCCCAGAAGGAACACTGACCACTGTACTGTACACTCCCAGAAGGAACACTAACCACTGTACTGTACACTCCCAGAAGGAACACTAACCACTGTACTGTACACTCCCAGAAGGAACACTGACCACTGTACTGTACACTCCCAGAAGGAACACTAACCACTGTACTGTACACTCCCAGAAGGAACACTGACCACTGTACTGTACACTCCCAGAAGGAACACTAACCACTGTACTGTACACTCCCAGAAGGAACACTGACCACTGTACTGTACACTCCCAGAAGGAACACTGACCACTGTACTGTACACTCCCAGAAGGAACACTGACCACTGTACTGTACACTCCCAGAAGGAACACTGACCACTGTACTGTACACTCCCAGAAGGAACACTGACCACTGTACTGTACACTCCCAGAAGGAACACTAACCACTGTACTGTACACTCCCAGAAGGAACACTGACCACTGTACTGTACACTCCCAGAAGGAACACTAACCACTGTACTGTACACTCCCAGAAGGAACACTGACCACTGTACTGTACACTCCCAGAAGGAACACTAACCACTGTACTGTACACTCCCAGAAGGAACACTGACCACTGTACTGTACACTCCCAGAAGGAACACTAACCACTGTACTGTACACTCCCAGAAGGAACACTGACCACTGTACTGTACACTCCCAGAAGGAACACTAACCACTGTACTGTACACTCCCAGAAGGAACACTAACCACTGTACTGTACACTCCCAGAAGGAACACTGACCACTGTACTGTACACTCCCAGAAGGAACACTGACCACTGTACTGTA
Source organism: Homarus gammarus (assembly GCA_958450375.1). Classification (NCBI taxonomy): domain Eukaryota; kingdom Metazoa; phylum Arthropoda; class Malacostraca; order Decapoda; family Nephropidae; genus Homarus; species Homarus gammarus. The sequence continues at coordinate 1,103,809 of CAUDMG010003985.1, forward strand.
CACTCCCAGAAGGAACACTAACCACTGTACTGTACACTCCCAGAAGGAACACTGACCACTGTACTGTACACTCCCAGAAGGAACACTGACCACTGTACTGTACACTCCCAGAAGGAACACTAACCACTGTACTGTACACTCCCAGAAGGAACACTGACCACTGTACTGTACACTCCCAGAAGGAACACTGACCACTGTACTGTACACTCCCAGAAGGAACACTAACCACTGTACTGTACACTCCCAGAAGGAACACTGACCACTGTACTGTACACTCCCAGAAGGAACACTGACCACTGTACTGTACACTCCCAGAAGGAACACTGACCACTGTACTGTACACTCCCAGAAGGAACACTAACCACTGTACTGTACACTCCCAGAAGGAACACTAACCACTGTACTGTACACTCCCAGAAGGAACACTAACCACTGTACTGTACACTCCCAGAAGGAACACTGACCACTGTACTGTACACTCCCAGAAGGAACACTGACCACTGTACTGTACACTCCCAGAAGGAACACTGACCACTGTACTGTACACTCCCAGAAGGAACACTGACCACTGTACTGTACACTCCCAGAAGGAACACTAACCACTGTACTGTACACTCCCAGAAGGAACACTGACCACTGTACTGTACACTCCCAGAAGGAACACTAACCACTGTACTGTACACTCCCAGAAGGAACACTGACCACTGTACTGTACACTCCCAGAAGGAACACTAACCACTGTACTGTACACTCCCAGAAGGAACACTGACCACTGTACTGTACACTCCCAGAAGGAACACTAACCACTGTACTGTACACTCCCAGAAGGAACACTGACCACTGTACTGTACACTCCCAGAAGGAACACTGACCACTGTACTGTACACTCCCAGAAGGAACACTAACCACTGTACTGTACACTCCCAGAAGGAACACTGACCACTGTACTGTACACTCCCAGAAGGAACACTGACCACTGTACTGTACACTCCCAGAAGGAACACTGACCACTGTACTGTACACTCCCAGAAGGAACACTGACCACTGTACTGTACACTCCCAGAAGGAACACTGACCACTGTACTGTACACTCCCAGAAGGAACACTGACCACTGTACTGTACACTCCCAGAAGGAACACTAACCACTGTACTGTACACTCCCAGAAGGAACACTACCACTGTCCTCTACACTCCCAGAAGGAACACATACCACTGTACTGTACACTCCCAGAAGGAACACTGACCACTGTACTGTACACTCCCAGAAGGAACACTGACCACTGTACTGTACACTCCCAGAAGGAACACTGACCACTGTACTGTACACTCCCAGAAGGAACACTAACCACTGTACTGTACACTCCCAGAAGGAACACTAACCACTGTACTGTACACTCCCAGAAGGAACACTGACCACTGTACTGTACACTCCCAGAAGGAACACTGACCACTGTACTGTACACTCCCAGAAGGAACACTGACCACTGTACTGTACACTCCCAGAAGGAACACTGACCACTGTACTGTACACTCCCAGAAGGAACACTGACCACTGTACTGTACACTCCCAGAAGGAACACTGACCACTGTACTGTACACTCCCAGAAGGAACACTGACCACTGTACTGTACACTCCCAGAAGGAACACTGACCACTGTACTGTACACTCCCAGAAGGAACACTGACCACTGTACTGTACACTCCCAGAAGGAACACTGACCACTGTACTGTACACTCCCAGAAGGAACACTAACCACTGTACTGTACACTCCCAGAAGGAACACTGACCACTGTACTGTACACTCCCAGAAGGAACACTAACCACTGTACTGTACACTCCCAGAAGGAACACTGACCACTGTACTGTACACTCCCAGAAGGAACACTGACCACTGTACTGTACACTCCCAGAAGGAACACTAACCACTGTACTGTACACTCCCAGAAGGAACACTGACCACTGTACTGTACACTCCCAGAAGGAACACTAACCACTGTACTGTACACTCCCAGAAGGAACACTGACCACTGTACTGTACACTCCCAGAAGGAACACTAACCACTGTACTGTACACTCCCAGAAGGAACACTGACCACTGTACTGTACACTCCCAGAAGGAACACTGACCACTGTACTGTACACTCCCAGAAGGAACACTAACCACTGTACTGTACACTCCCAGAAGGAACACTAACCACTGTACTGTACACTCCCAGAAGGAACACTAACCACTGTACTGTACACTCCCAGAAGGAACACTGACCACTGTACTGTACACTCCCAGAAGGAACACTGACCACTGTACTGTACACTCCCAGAAGGAACACTAACCACTGTACTGTACACTCCCAGAAGGAACACTAACCACTGTACTGTACACTCCCAGAAGGAACACTGACCACTGTACTGTACACTCCCAGAAGGAACACTAACCACTGTACTGTACACTCCCAGAAGGAACACTGACCACTATACTGTACACTCCCAGGAGGAACACTGACCACTGTACTGTACACTCCCAGAAGGAACACTGACCACTGTACTGTACACTCCCAGAAGGAACACTAACCACTGTACTGTACACTCCCAGAGGGAACACTGACCACTGTACTGTACACTCTTAGTAACCACGACTCTTATCAATGTTCTCTTCATATTATACGATGACTTATTATTCTGACCCGAGAAAGAAAGAAAGAAAGAAAGAAAGATATAGAGAAGAGAGAAAGACAAAGTAAAAGAGAAAGACAGAGTAAGAGAAAGATAAAGAGAGAAACAGAGAAAGAAAAGAGAGAAAGACAGTAAGAGAGAACGATAAAGAGAGAAAGACAGTAAGAGAGAACGATAAAGAGAGAGAAAGACAGTAAGAGAGAACGATAAAGATAGAGAAAGACAGTAAGAGAGAAAAAGAGAAAAGAGCGAGAGTTTTTAGTTTGACAAATTTATTGACACAGCCCGGAGTACAGTTTGCCTATTCTGAGTTATTCAGTCAGGTCTTGACACTGAGGGTGGTATCACTTCTCACTGCCACACAGGACAGAGGTTCATACACAAAGGAATAGATCATATTCATTAACAGTATATAGAGGTCAGAGTCATGTGGGTGATGTCACTGTTCACTGCCATGCAGGACAGTGGTTCATATACATTGGATTCCGCAACAAGGCAAACAGGATTCTAGGGTTCATATCTAGGTCTGTGAGTAACAGAACTGCTGACGTTATCTTGAAACTTTACCTAGCATTAGTGAGGCCACACATGGATTATGCGGTTCAGTTCTGGTGTCCTTATTATAGAATGGACATAGATTCTTCGGAGAGAGTACAAAGAAGAATGACAAAAATGATCCATAATATTAGAAACCTTACATATGAAGAAAGACTGAAAAGCTTAGGCTTGCATTCATTAGAGAGGCGTAGAGTTAGGGGAGATATGATAGAGGTGTACAAGTGGGTGAGTGGGATTAACAAGGGTAAAATGGAAGATGTTCTGAAGCTCAGTTATAACGAAATAACTAGAACAAATGGCTTTAAATTAGATAAATTCCGATTCAGAAAGGATATAGGCAAGCACTGGTTTGGTAATAGAGTTGTGGATATGTGGAATAGGCTACCGAGTGCTATAGTAGGATCGGGGACGCTAGGGAGCTTCAAGACGAAGTTGGATAGGCACATGGAAGTGCTGGGATGGGTGTGAAAGGGATCTGCCCTGTATGGGCCAGTCGGCCTCCTGCAGTATCCCACTTTCTTATGTTCTTATGTTATGTTCTAATCAGTGTGGGCTAGCAAATTTTGGATAAACAGCAAGAATGTCCCCAAGCACCCCTGATTCACTGTCGTAATTTCAAAGTTCATGATACAATAAATTTATTTGTCAGTGGCCCAAGGTTAAAAATGCTCTGAAAACCTTTGATCTAGATATGGGATAGTTATTTAGTGGGTCCCTTATTTTTGACCTAGAACATAAGAACATAACCTGACTAGTCACGTCACCCCTTCTCTTAAGCTCCTCTACGCGTGTGTTGGTGTGGGGATTAGTGGATGACATCATTATGACCTGACCTCATGTTTAATAAGGTCACCCTGTATATTTAAGCCTCTCTCTGTCCATGTAATCCAGTTGCCTCTGAAGATGTCTTGAATAAAGACGAAAGCTAAGGTGCTCCGTTGTTTCCCTTTTCCCGTGTGATTTTATCAAGATATATATATATATATATATATATATATATATATATATATGCTGATAACCACCAGTGTGTTATCAGCATATACCTAGATCACGCGCACCTACAGTGATTTACTTGCATATATATATATATATATAAACAACACCTCAACCCGCCAGGATTCGAACCCACGGCCCACAAGCCTATGACTGTGACCGGGGAACGCTAACCGCTGGACCACCAGGATGCTAAAAGCAGTCCTAGACTTTGTTATATTTCACACAAAGCCTGTTCAACGAGCTTATGGCGCCGTGAACCTCTAATGGGGACCACCCGCTAGTCTGTACTCACCCCTGAAGATGTGAATTACACGAAAGCGCTTGGGAACTTCGTGTTTTCTTCTTTCCTTGTGGTTATCAGCATATACCTAGATCACGCGCACCTACAGTGATTTACCTGCATATATATATATATATAACTTAACCAGTGGGGTCGCGGTCATGGCTAGAGGTGCATGATTGGGGTCGCTAGAAAAAAAGGTTGGGAGTCTTGAGTGTAACACTTATTAATGTTATTTAGTATTCTCAGAGGATTCAACAGTTCACAATCACACTCACGTTTTGGGGTCTAGGGTTAAACCAACGAGAACAAATATAATGTCCTGCTGGACGATGTTGGCTGACGAGAATCCAGATGTTGCCTTTACAGTAGAAGGCGATGCATAGAGTATACCTCCACACACACACACACACACACACACACACACACACACACACACACACACACACCAATGACCTGAACGTGTCTCGACGACTATGAAACCGATAAAAAACTGAGCACGAATAGAGGATGCTGCTGGAGGAGGAAGAGAAGGAGGATGAAGGGGATTAGAAGAAGGAGGGAGATAGGAAGAAACTGGTTCACAAATAGGGTGGTGGACGAGTGGGACAAGCTTAGCAACTTTGTAGTAAGTGCGGGAACTCTGGAAAGGTTCAAAAGGAGGCTAGATAGATTCATGGATGATAGAGAGTGGTAGTAACTCTCGACAGGAGCTGCCATGCACAGGCCAACCGGCCTGTTGCAGACTCCTTATTTTCTTATGTTCTTATGTATAATCCGATTAGAGGGTGGGAGGGAGACACACTAGGTAGAGAGGCGAGACAAAAGCTGCATTATGACGGCTGGAGTATAGTATTTGGTGGAAGAAAGGGACATAAGACGTGACAGGCCCGTGACAAAAGACGTGACAGGCCCGTGACAAAAGACGTGACAGGCCCGTGACATAAGACGTGACAGGCCAGTAACCATAAGCAAAGTGGCTCGTGACAGGCAGAAATGAAAGACCAGTAACCATAGCGTGAAAAGACCGTAACAAGTGGAAATAACAGCACCGTGACAATGCAGGCGGATGACAAAACAAAATTGACAGACAACAGAATCCCCCCCCCCCCTCTGTTGTTGTACCTCTGACTACAACTGACCATCGTCCTCTTCACCACATGGGACAGACAACCCTAGGCACGTACTGTAGTGAAGATCAACAACATCTCCGCCACACAACTTCACGATCGAGGAGGAGGATGTTGCTGTTGTGAGCGCCATTGTGTGTGAATCTCAGTATAGGTCGGGGAAAAGGGAGTTACATATCCAACTGTTATTTCCTCGTTCACGGTGAGAGAGGACTGATGCTGTGTGTGTGTGTGTGTGTGTGTGTGTGTGATAATAATAATAATAATTAACGGTTTATTGAAAAAATTCTGCAGCCCGAAGGCTGAAAATATACACTGGACATAAATGACTTATTACATACATTGGTGGTTTAACAAAAGCCTTCATTAGAGAAAGGTAAAGCAACATACAGTGAACATACAGATTAATGTAGGTGTTGAACAGCAAACTCGTAGTGTAGTAACTCCCTCCCAGATGGTGTTAGGAGGAACTCACGTGGTGTAGTAGTTCCCTCAGATGTTGTTTTGAGGGACCTGGCGTGGTGTAGTAATTCCCTCGCTGATGGTGTTATGAGGGGCCTCACGTGGTGTAGTAATTCCCTCACAGATGGTGTTATGAGGGGCCTCACGTGGTGTAGTAATTCCCTCACAGATGGTGTTATGAGGGGCCTCACGTGGTGTAATTCCCTCACAGATGGTGTTATGAGGGGCCTCACGTGGTGTAGTAACTCCCTCACAGATGGTGTTATGAGGGGCCTGACGTGGTGTAGTAATTCCCTCACAGATGGTGTTATGAGGGACCTCACGTGGTGTAGTAATTCCCTCACAGACGGTGTGATGAGGGACTTGACGTGGTGTAGTAATTCCCTCACACATGGTGTTATGAGGGACATGTGGTGTAGTAATTCCCTCACAGATGGTGTTATATGAGTGAGGTTTGGTCCCAGGCCTTCCTATCGTAGACGGATTAACACATCGGTGGTTGTTGTTGGGTCTCGCGGGGGGGGCCGTTATCACTGGGTACCTGGGACCTCAATGTGTGTGAAGATTAGCTTGGGTACTACTGTTACTGTTGAGTTGTTCTCACTGACTTAAGCACTGTTCACCTCTGTTTAACACTGGTTCCGTTCCTTTCCAAAATGAAATTGTAACTTGTGGCGAGAACTTGTTGATATTCCGGTGGGGAGGAGGGTTCAGGGGAGGGGGTTGGTATGGGCCAACTTAACAGTTGATGTGGCTGCTCCGAGAGGAGCGCCAGGTACGTCTTGACCCTTCGGTGGTCAAGGATGTATGTGTATGTATGTGTATGTGTGTGTGTGCTGGCAGCCATGACGGACAGACGGACGACACACAAGAGCTGCAGTGTGGTAGTGGGCGGCGCACCGGCAGGATAAGTGGTTGACTGCGGCAGGTGGCATCAGGTGTGACCTCCCCCCCTCCTCCTCCTATCACTCACCGCGTCCCTGTCCTCACGTTCACTCACAACTGTCGCATTTTCCTCCACACACACACACACACACACACACACACACACACACGTACGTCGTTAACAATATACATAATAGCTTCTGACACGCCTCTATAATAATTTTACAGCGCCACTATAGATCAACAAGTGTAATGATCTAACGTTTTACCGACGATTATATTTGACAAACTTTTTTTTTTTTTACGTAGCACCAGGACTTCCCTCCCTCCCTCCCTCCCCCCCCCCCTCCTTTCTCCTCCTGTGTGACGATTGGACCCCTCCTCCGTGTGACCTACCATGACCTACATCTGGGGCTTCAACAGGCTTCATAAAGTGGTCCAGCGAGGCACATAAGGACGCCAGCCTCCTCCCTAAGAGCACCGTGAAGCGTAAAATGGTAGCCTATTCGGTGGACCGGGGCCCGCACCGTCATCCTCCTCCTCCAGGTGCCCACAGCGTCAAGTATTTCTTCAAAGACGTCAGTGAGGAACTTAGAAGAAACAGCTGAGTCATGCGCACATAGATTCAAACCAGCGACATGTATTTAGGCAACACATCTTTGAATAAACAATATGGATGTAGAAGAGAAAGGTCATTATGGATCCGGCATATGGCTAAGAGCTATATAAATCGCACAGATCAATAAAGCAGTACTCGGTCAGGTCTTCGAACGTTCACACACACACATTGAACAAAATGAACTGATGGAACACACCTGTCGTCATGATGGCTCTGGCACACAAGCACCAGGACTAACAATGTCTGTACCTAGTAGCCTTCAGGTGGGCAGAGATTAATAAGGAAGGTACAAGCAAACCTGCAACCAGCGCCACCTAAAGATGAGCTGGGAGACGGACCTGGCCGCCACTACTGTCGGCCTGCTGCTACTGTCCTACCCCACTCACCTACTGTCCTACCCCACTCACGCCCACCTACTGTCCTACCCCACTCACGCCCACCTACTGTCCTACCCCACTCACGCCCACCTACTGTCCTACCCCACTCACGCCCACCTACTGTCCTACCCCACTCACGCACACCTACTGTCCTACCCCACTCACGCCCACCTACTGTCCTACCCCACTCACGCCCACCTACTGTCCTACCCCACTCACGCCCACACCTACAATCCTACCCCACTCACGCCCACCTACTGTCCTTCCCCACTCACGCCCACCTACTGTCCTACCCCACTCACGCCCACCTACTGTCCTACCCCACTCACGCACACCTACAGTCCTACCCCACTCACGCCCACCTACTGTCCTACCCCACTCACGCACACCTACTGTCCTACCCCACTCACGCCCACCTACTGTGTTCACACCATCAACAACAAGAATAATTACAGAAATAACAATAAAAACAAATAATAGTAGTAATAACACATCAACACAACTACAATTACTTTTTCATTAATATAAAACTATTAACGCGGCCTCCCCCAATAGCCACACCTTCGCCACCATTTTATTACCACGATACAAAAGTACCTGGCCAATCAGACATTAAAATGAATATATAACACAGTACAGTAATGTTGAAGTGTGTGTGTGTGTAAGGGGGAGGGGGGGTTGTGTCCGACAATTTTGATACGACAGCGGAGATGAGCATACATTAACCTGTGGGCTGTGGCACACGGGATGGTCCTTTCATTTACCTGCAGCACACGGTATGGCCCTCTACCAGTCAGGTAAAGCGTGAGATGAGCCACAGTTTAGCTGGTACAGATATGACGATCCACAGTGCACACACACACACACACACACACACACACACCATCGGAGAAGACGGACTATTTTTAGGAGTTTCCCTTCAGCGGTTGTCCTTGTGGGGGGGGGGGAGGGAGATTGACTTTCCACTTAGGAGGCTGATGAAAAAGGTAACCCTCCAATTGGGAAATCGGTCAGAAAGGTGAATGAGGGGTTTCTTACCCTATTAGGTGAGGTTGTTTGAAGGGTCTCAGGATAGGGCGACACTATATTAGCTGAGAAAGAATGATGTGATGCCCTATTACTTTATAATAGGGTCGGAAAGACTTGTTCTATCTGTTAGCAAGGGTCCTTTAAAACCTGACCTCCCTATTATCAAAAGGTCAGGGAGACTTTGACCTCTCCATCATCAGGGCCAAGAAAGAGTTAACCCACTGGCAGGTGAGAATCAGCTAACTTAAACAGTAGACCAATACCTCCAGACACTGATCTAATGACTCACCTGTGTCGGGTGATTTACTGACCGGCCAACCACGTCACAGAGGCAGAAAGAGTTAAACTAACCATGTCACTGTGAAAAAGACCATGAATGTCACCATCGCATCATGACTGTCACCATCTCACCATGACTGTCACCATCGCACGTCACCATCTCACCATGACTGTCACCATCGCACCATGACTGTCACCATCTCACCATGACTGTCACCATCTCACCATGACTGTCACCATCTCACCATCCTGCTATGACAAGGGGGTAATGATAGAGAGAGTTGAAAAAAGGTGTTCTTGACTTACCATTTCGCTGTGGCGGTGAGAGCAAGCTCGTGATATGAGGCTGTGAACTGGAATTTAGCAGCTTTCTTGTTGATGCGCTGAAACCTCTTCCACACCGACCCCATCACCGCGCCAGACCTGCAACACAACAGTTAATAAAACCTCCTGTCAGGCACCTGTGGCACTGTGTTACACGGGCATGACACACACACACAATAATGGGAAGGAAGACGAAGACAGCATAATATTATTTCATGGTGTACCTGTGGCAGAGTAAATTAAGTGCAGGTAAATATACTGTACACCAAAGAAAGAAAGAAAAACAACAACATAAGAATGGAGGAAACTGCAGCCCATACTGGGCAGGTCAGTTTACACCCAACCCCTATTGCTCATATATCCATCTGTCATGGGTTGCGTTAAGCTTATCCACACAACCAACTCCAAAATTTGTTTTACCATAGATAAGGCGCCCCGCGAGCCATGACAACGAAATATTTTTCCATTAGTGGTATGTTAGCCACCCTATACGGGGGAGGCCATTGAGGCAGTGTTGTACTGTTCATCGCCTCACGCCCCAAAACCACATTTTGAGTAGTATCCCCTAGGGCCTAGGCCATGGGTTAGTTAAGACGTCGTCCCCACCCTCTCCCTCCTGAAGGGAAAGGGACACCACACCAGTCCTCCACTGCCACCCCGTCCTGTGGACCATCAGTGACACGAGACTAAGTGTGTTAACGTTGATTTGTATTCCCGTGGAAAAATCACGTGTGGAAGCCTGGTTGCGACAAAAGCAATCCAGGCTGGCCTATTGCACCTAAGTGGTTAATCAAGTCACGCTTACCAGTTCTCCTTGCCGCGACAACCGTCTACAGTGACTGTCAGTGAGGGGAGACTATGTGTGGTAACCCAAGAGTACCTTTTTGTTGTTATTCCCCGTGGAAAGAAGTTCTTGTGCGGAAGCCGGGTTGCAACAAGAGCAATCCAGGCTGGCAGTAAATGCATCACTTGAAGAATTAAGGCTCTGTTAAGTCATACCCACAGTAGAGTAATCACATGTGCCCCCAAGTTGAAAATTTCCTCTTTACAAAATTAACGTAAGTGCAATTATCTGTCCGTATCTCTGATCCGATCTTATTATTACTAAAGGTAATGACTGATTGGTTATGACAAAAGTATAACCAATAACTCAGATGGATGTTGGAAATTAATGGAACTCATTAAATCATCATTTATCAAGTATAAATCATGGAATGTCGGGTGGTGGAGTGAATGTCTACGTAGATACACCATAATCTCCTGTAAGTAACCAGTGTGAAGGTAAGAAATATAAGAAACACAATATAATATAAACTTATATAACATCCACGCCTAGACTTTACAATAAAAATCCATGACACCATCCAACCTATGTTTGAAGCAATCCAGCGTATTCGAGTTAATGATGATGTTTGGTAACTTGTTCCATTCATCCACTACTCTATTTCCAAACCAATGTTTACCTATCTCGCGCCTAAATCTAAATTTGTCTAATTTAAAACCACTGCTACGAGTTCACTCCTGGTTGGATAGTTTGAGTACCTTTGTTATATCACCTTGTTTAACCCTGACTACCATTTATACAGATCAATCAGGTCGCCCCTCGCTCTACGTCTCTGGGGGAGTGCAAATTAAGATGCTTTAACCTGTCTCTATACTCAAGGTTCCTAATACCCGGGATTAGTCTTGTCATTATACCCTGAATTCTTTCCAAGGATTCTATATCCATTCTGTGCTACGGTGAACAGAATTGAACTGCGTAATCCAAGTGAAGTCTCACAAGCGCAAGATATAGTTTTAGGATGACCTCGCTAGTCTTGTAACAAACACTCCTTTGTGTGAACCCAAGTACTTTATTAGCCTTGTTTCGAGCAAATACACATTGTTGAATTGGTTTACGATTCCTACCTATCATTACCCCTAAATCTCTCTCGCAGTCGGATTTCTCTATGGCATCGTTGTTCATCTGGTATCTGGTTTCCCTGTTTACATCTCCTAGACTAAGTACTTTACATTTGTCCACATTAAATTATATCTGCCATTTTTCAGACCATTCGAAAAATTTTAATAGATCTTCCTGTAGTTTTGCAGAGTCCTCGTCAGATTTAATTAAACGCTCTATTTTAGTGCCATCAGCAAATTTACCTATGTTGCTGCCTACGCCTATATCTACTGTGTTTTTTATGTATATAATAACTAATAATGGTCCAAGTACTGAGCCTTGGGGGTACTCCACTAGTGACGTTTCCCCAATCAGATTTAGTACTGTTAATGCTTTTCCCTGTTTCCTGTCCTGTAACCACGTCCTAATCCATTTTAAAATATCTCCACCAATGCCATGAACCTCCACTTTTCGTATTAGTCTTTCGTGGGAGACCCTGTCGAAGGCTTTGCTAAAGTCGCGGAAAACCACACCATAATCGTGCCAGTCGTCCACTGATTCGAAAACTGAATGTTAATAGATTAATTAGGAATGAATGCCCACTTTTGAAGCCAAGTCGGGAATCATTGATCAACTTGTGCTTCTCCAGGTGATTTCGAATAGAGTGAAAATATTGCTTCCAGCAATTTGCCTACACTTGATGTAAAACTGAATGGACAGCAGTCAGAGGATAGTGATCTCTCAGCCTTCTTGAAAATAGGTATTACATTCGTTATGCTCCAGGATTCTGGTACTACACCCGTTTTTAATGACATGTTAAACAAATTTAATAAGGGCATACTAAGCTCTTCCTTACATTCCTTTAATACTCTGGCAAATATCTCATCGGGACCTGGTGACTTACTAGGCTTTAGTTTGTCTATTTGCTTACTAACATCGTTACTAGTCACTACTACCTTGCTTAATCTATTTTCTTCACTATCTTTGTATATAGTCGGTGCCTCGGGTATCATGTTTAAATTTTCGGTGGTGAAAACTGTTGAAAAATATATGTTCAGATTATTGCTCATTTCTCTGTCATTGTCCGTTAGCTCTCTGGTATCTGACTGTATTGGTCCAATCTTTTCTCGTGTTTTAGTTTGATACATTTGAAAGAATCCCTTGGGGTTTAACTTTGCCTCCCTACCTTCAGTTCATTATTCCTCTTTGCTTTTCTTATCTCAGTCTTAACCTTATAATAATCTCAGAGGTAAACTTCACGATATATTCTCCAACTTATAACCTTCCTTTGGCCAATAATATTCTTTAAATATTTATTTATCCATTTGGGGTCATTGTTATTTGATCTGAGTTTTCTGTATGGTATGTTCTGCCTTTGTGCATTAAGTAACTCATTATTTAAATTGTTGTGGAAGAAGGAGAAGAACAACAAGAAATAACCACGAAAGGTAGAAGCAGCAACAAAAACAAAAACCCAACCCCTAAAATTCACCATCTCGTAACTACTTAACTGCCATATTAACTTTACTAACTACCACCTCTGCAGCGTCACACGGAGGAGCTTCCCGCAAGGACACCAGCAGCAGTCAAGTGTCCATCGTGAGATAAAATATACATATTATATATATATATTCTTTATTTATTTATTTATTTTTTTAATTTCGAGTGTCTGGTTAGTGGGACATGTGCCATCAGAATATATGGTGGGACATGAAGTGACGTGAGAACACAGGCTGGGACATGATGTGGTAAGGTGAGAACATAAGGTAGGACATAATGTGACGTGAGAACACAGGCTGGGACATGATGTGGTAACGTCAGAACACAGGGTGGGAACATAGTGGTGGCGTCAGACCATAATAACATCAGGGACTGGCAGGTAACGATGAGAAGACGGCACTTAAAAACATCCCTCAAACGCGAACAACATCCATCAGTTATCTAAGGAAGAAGGAATCCGGGGTTTTGGTTTTAATAGAACGGCGGCAGAAACTCTTGAGTGCGGTGGAGAGTAGTGCCGCAGGAGGGAGGGGAAGCCTGAAAGTGGGTTGTAGGAGGCGCCTGAGGCAAAGGAGAGGCGGAAGAGCCAAGCGAGAGAGGAGAGGCGCCCTTGATGCTCTCCAGGGTTTTCAGCACTTCAGAGGTCACAGGAAGGCCTCTCGTGCACTACAGGGCGGGATCTCGTGCACTACAGGGTGGCCTTTCATGCACTTCAGAGCGGGCTCTCGTGCACTACAGGGTGGCTTCTCGTGCACTACCGGATGGTCTCTCGTGCACTACAGGGTGGCCTCTCCTGCACTACAGGGCGGCATCTGGTGCACTACAGGGTGGCCTCTCGTGCACTACAGAGCGGGCTCTCGTGCACTACAGGGTGGCCTCTCGTGCACTACAGTGCGGCCTCTCGTGCACTACCGGATGGTCTCTCGTGCACTACAGGGTGGCCCCTCGTGCACTACAGGGTGGCCTCTCATGCACTACAGGGTGGCATCTCCTGCACTACAGGGCGGCACCTGGTGCACTACAGGGTGGCCTCTCGTGCACTACAGAGCGGACTCTCGTGCACTACAGGGTGGCCTCTCGTGCACTACAGAGCGGGCTCTCGTGCACTACAGGATGGCCCCTCGTGCACTACAGTGCGACCTCTCGTGCACTACAGGGTGGCCCCTCGTGCAATACAGGGCGGCCTCTCGTTCACTATAGGATCGCTTCTCGTGCACCACAGGAGGGTCTCTCGTGTACTACAGAGAGGCCTCTGGTGCACTATAGGGTGGCCTCTCGTGCACTACAGGGTGGCCTCTCGTGCAGTACAGGGTGGCCTCTCGTGCACTACAGAGCGGGCTCTCGTGCACTATAGGGTGGCCTCTCGTGCACTACAGGGTGGCCTCTCGTGCACTACAGGGTGGCCTCTCGTGCAGTACAGGGTGGCCTCTCGTGTACAACAGGGCGGCCTCACGTGTACTACAGGGTGGCCTCTCGTGCACTACAAGATGGCCTCTCGTGCATTACAGGGCGGCCTCTCGTGCACTACAGGATGGAATCTCTTGCACTACAGGGCGGCCTCTCGTGCACTAGAGGATGGCCTCTCGTGCATTACAGGATGGCCTCTAGTGCAATACAGGATAGCCTCTCGTGCATTACAGGACGGCCTCTCGTTCACTACAGGATCACTTCTAGTGCACTACAGGATGGCCTTTCGTGCACTACAGGGCGGCCTCTCGTGCACTACAGGATGGCTTCTCGTGCATTACAGGGCGGCCTCTCGTGCACTACAGGCAGGCCTCTTGTGCATTACAGGCAGGCCTCTCGTGTACTACAGGGCGGACTCTCGTGCAATACAGGGCGGCCTCACAAGCTATCGTTCATGTCTAACTAATCTATTAACATTCTTTTCATCTGTTTTCGAATCAGTGGACGAGGGGCACAATTATAATGTGGTATAAGAAAATAAGGAATCTGCAATAGGCCGGTTGGCCTGTGCATGGCAGCTCCTGTCGAGAGTTACTACCACTCTCTATCATCCCTGAATCTATCTAGCCTCCTTTTATAACTTTCCAGCGTTCCAGCACTTATTACAAGTTGCTAAGCTTCTTCCACTCGTCTACCACTCTATCTGTGAACCAGCTCCTTCCTATCTCCCTCCTAAACCTAAACCTATCCAACTTAAATCCATTGCTTCGAGTCCTATCCTGCTCGGATATTATGAGAACTTTATCTATATCTCCTTTATTGATTCCTTTCACCCACTTAAACACTTCTATCATATCTCCCCGCACTCTTCGTCTTTCTAAGGAATGCAAGTTTAGTTTCTTGATATGGAAGGTTTCTAAGTCCCGGAATCATTTTCGACATTCTTCGCTGCACCGACCCCAGTGAATAGATATCCATTCTATAATAAGGGCACCAGAACTGAACAGCATAATCGAGGTGAGGCCTGACTAACGTAAGATATAGTTGCAATATGACCTCCGTACTCTTATTACTTACACCTCCAGATATAAAACCTAATACTCTGTTTGCCTTATTTCGAACATTAACGCACTGTTTTCTTGGCCGTAGGCCCGAGCTTACAAGTCTCTTTCAGGAGTCGACTTCTCTAGGTTGATGTTGTTAAGGCTGTATACATTGACAGTATTTGTTCTTCCAATATTAAGTACGCTGCACTTGCTGGTGTTGAATTTCATTTGCCATTTTTCTGACCACTCCTGCAGTTTATTTAAATCCTCCTGAAGTGCATTTGCATCCTGCCCTGAATTAATCTGCCGCCCTATTCTGGTGTCATCCGCAAACTTGCTTATGTCACTGCTGATCCCAGTATCTAGATCGTTTATGTAGATTATGAACAAGAGTGGGCCCAGTACTGACCCCTGGGGAACCCCACTGGTTACACAGCACCATTCACATTTAACACTATCTACGCTGACCCTCTATGTTCTATCGGTGAGCCATGATTTTATCCAATTTAAAACTTTCCCCTCGATACCATGAGCCTTAACTTTTCTCAGAAGCCTCTGATGCGGTACTCTGTCAAACGCTTTGCGAAAGTTTAGGTAAATAACATCGTAATTTTCGTCATTATCTGCTACCTCGAAGACTTTCCTAAAAAACGTCAGCAGATTTGGTAGACAAGATTTTCCCTTTGTAAGCCCATGTTGAGAGTCGTAGATTAATTTGTTTTTCTCTTAATGCGATCGGATGCTATTTGCTATAATTGATTCAAGAAATTTCCCCACTACTGACGTCAAACTAATCGGCCGGTAATTTGACGCTGATGCTCTGTCTCCCTTTTTGAATATGGGTACTACATTTGCCTGTTTCCACAAGTCTGGCACAACTCCCGTGTCAAATGATTTTGTAAATAAATTTACGAGGGGTCCGCTAATGTGTTCCCTACACTCTTTGAAAACTCGAGGGAAAATTACATCCGGTCCTCGGGATTTTGTCTTCTTTAATTTATTTATCCTCTTAAGAACATAATCTTTTCTGATAGTGATATTCTTTAATTTCTCTTCTTCGTTTCCCCCAAGTATCAGTTCCACCTCTGGCATTTCCTCGTGAATTTCTTCTGTGAAAACTGATAAGAAGTACTGTAGCTGTTTAATGCTTTGCCTATTTTCTTACTATCATCGATCACTTCCCCTCCCTCTGACTTTAAAGGTCCCACTTTGCTCTTGACCTATCTCATATACAGTATACCTGGAAAAATCCCTTGGGATTCGCCTTGGATTCTCTTGCTCTCCTGATTTCGTAGTCCCTCTTTGCCTTCCTAAAAATTTTCTTAACATTCCTAGATAGTTCATTATATCTATTTCTGAGATGCTCCTCCCTCCCTTTAATTTCGTATAAATTCCTCTCTTTATTCCTATGTCATGGTAAAGATTTTTGATTATCCACTTTGGCTCATTCCTATTTGACCAAATTTTCCTGCAGGGTATATTTTGTTCTTGTGCTTTACGTAGTATACTAGTGAAAATATTATAGTCATGATCACTTGTTGTGTCGCCGGTGACCTCACCCGATCCTACCGGCGGACTGACCTGACCGTTCCTAGGCGACCTCACCTAGGTATCTTCTTAACCCCTCATAATCGGCCGATCAAAAGTGTCATCTCGACTTTAGCAAAGCCTTCGACAGAGTCCCCCACGTAAGACTAATAAAAAAAATGGAGGCTCATGGCATTAAAGGAGATATTCCAAAATGGATTAGGGCGTGGTCAAAGGACAGGAAAGAGCGAGTGACCATTAACAGCACTAAATCCGATTGGAGCAACGTCACTAGTGGAGTTCCCCAAGGCTCAGTACTTGGACCATTATTATTTATTATATATATAAACGACATAGATATCGGCGTAGACAGCAAGTAAATTTGCTGATGACAATAAAATAGGGCATGTAATTAAATCTGACGAGGACTCCGCAAACCTAAAGGAAGATCTAAAAAAAATTCCGAATGGTCTGAAAAATGGCAGATGAAATTCAATGTGGACAAACGTAAAGTACTCAGTATAGGAGATGTAAACAGGGAAACCAGATACCAGATGAACAACGATGTTATTGAGAAGTCCGACTGCGAGAAAGATTTAGGAGTAATGATAAGTAGGAATCTTAAGCCAAGTAAACAATGTGTATTTGCTCGAAACAAGGCTAATAAAGTACTTGGGTTCATTCAAAGGAGTGTTAGTTACAAGACTAGCGAGGTCATCTTAAAACTATACCTTGCGCTTGTGAGACCTCACTTGGATTACGCAGTTCAGTTCTGGTCACCGTATTACAGAATGGATATAGAATCCTTGGAAAGAATTCAGAGGAGAATGACAAGACTAATCCCGGGCATTAGGAACCTTGAGTATAGAGACAGGTTAAAGCATCTTAATTTGCACTCCCTCGAGAGACGTAGAGTGAAGGGCGGCATGATAGAGGTGTATAAATGGAAATCAGGGCTAAACAAAGGGGACATTACAAAGGTACTCAAACTATCCAACCAGGAGCGAACTCGTAACAATGGTTAAAAATTAGACAAATTTAGATTTAGGCGCAAAATAGGTAAACACTGGTTTGGAAATAGAGTAGTGGGCGACTGGAACAAATTACCAAATATCACCATTGACTCGAATACGCTGGATAGCTTCAAACATACAGTCGGTTGGATGGATATATGAGCAATAGGGGTTGGGTGTAATGGGACTGCCCAGTATGGGTCAATAGGCCCGCTGCAGTTTCCTCCATTCTTATGTTCTTATGTACCTGTCTACCATGAGTTGTCCCCCATGACCTGTCCCCCATGACCTGTCTGCCATTTTTGATTGAGATGAAGATAAAATGTTCATCTGTCAATTTGCACCAACATATCTCTTTTAGTTAAGTCACAATCTATGTACGCATAAAACTGGGCCGGACAGACACACGGACAACCGGATGAACGAGACGCAATCCTGTAGTCTCCAATAATTAATGAGATAGTCGTAGATAATTAACAAGAGAGAGAGAGAGAGAGAGAGAGAGAGAGAGAGAGAGAGAGAGACCATAAATACCCGGGATGAAGCGCGGGATCAGAGCCAGTAATAGGGTACTTCCTCACTGCCAGTAACAGAGCGTATTCCCTCCCTCTACAGACATAACAACAAGTAGCTACAGCCAGCCACTCTACCTAACACAATCAAATGGCTTTATTGAGATGTGTTTATGACTGACGTGTGTGTGAGAGAGAGAGAGAGAGAGAGAGAGAGAGAGAGAGAGAGAGAGAGAGAGAGAGAGAGAGAGAGAGAGAGAGAGAGAGAGAGTCACCTGAGAATTAGGCTCACCCCAATTTTTGTCACCTGAAGGTTAGCACGTTAGCTTATTTCACAAGATGATTAAACCCCCTAAAGCTACCTGGAGGGGTTAGGTTAGGTGAGAATATTTAGATAAGGTTGGGTTGGGTTAGGGGAGGTTGGGTTAAGGGAGGTTGGGTTAGGGGAGGTTGGGTTAGGGGAGGTTGGGTTAAGGGAGGTTGGGTTAAGGGAGGTTGGGTTAAGGGAGGTTGGGTTGGGTTAAGGGAGGTTGGGTTGGGTTAGGGGAGGTTGGGTTGGGTTAGGGGAGGGTAGGTTAGGTTAGATGAGGTTTGATTAGCTTAGCGCTGGGGTGCTTAATCATCAGGTAAAAGATGTTGGTGGCTTAATCTAGTAACATTCAGGTGATCCCAAAAAAATTATTACTCTCCTGACACACTACAGTAAGATGGCTGCCTGTTGTTGTTTTATATCCAGGATGATATACGGTGGTGGTGACGATCATCCTACAGAATAAAACATCCTCCTGGCCAAATTGAGCCAAGCATTGTTAGTGTTCGTCATCGTTGTTGGTGACCACAAAACAAGGTCGTCACCATTCACCCTTCGTCGCACTTCACGTAACATAAACAAGTCATTACGAGTAATTTCATTTAATAAATGTTACGATAATTAAGGTTACGGGACCGGGTGGAACATTCGCGAGCCTGTGTGGCCGTCCATCCTGGGGAAGTAATAACAGAGGAGTGGATGAATTATAATGTAGACCACAACGATATTTTCCCGCGCCTGTGTGGATAGTTAATCAGCCAATCAGACGCCGTCGTTATGTTGCTACATACCGGTTGTAGTAAGCAACTGGGACTAGTTTAGACACAACCGTCCTGCACTCCCTCGCGTCATCCACGTCACACAGCCCCAGGTGATGCTCGTGTTTTCATTAATAAATACAACGCTCTGCCCTACACCCTGCTAACTCATCCTCTTAATTATATCTAACAGGAATAAAATAACTTAATTACAGACACCAGGAGAGAAGTGGATAATTGTGTATATTAACCGTTTGTTGATGGTAGAGAGTGAGGCGGGGGTAGCGCGGCCTGATTACCGATCACTCTTCACCCAGGCTCAAGGTGTGCTATAAATAACTGTGTAATTTGTAGCCTCTCTCTCTCTCTCTCTCTCTCTCTCTCTCTCTGCAGGCTGGTACCGATACACCGGCAATAAGGCCTTAATGAGCTTCACGCCCGAGGTAATAACCAGTCAAGGGAGCAAAGGCTTCCAATAACGACCACCTCAGCTGATGACACCAACTAGCGTCACCAATACACGACACAAACACAAAGAACTCTCTCCCCACCATCCATTTAATACATTATTATTTTCTTTTCTTAATCAACGAGAAAAACTATAATAATAATAATAATAATAAAGAGACAATGAGAGGGAATATCGAGATGTAACCAGATTTATATTTACGAGTTTGTGAACACTAGAGAGAGCCAACCGTGTACACTCTGAGTGGCTGTCCTCTCCTGTACTCTCCTCTCTTCTCCTCCACGTGTGTTTAAGCCTTTACTACAATTTTTCCCTTGAAGAACCTCTTATCCACAACAACGGTAAGGGGCGTCCTCCTCCTCCTCCTCCTCTTCTGACAACACTATTACCTCCTCCTCCTCCTCTTCTGACAACACTATTACCTCCTCCTCCTCCTCCTCTGACAACACTATTACCTCCTCCTACTCTTCCCTCTTCTGACAACACTATTACCTCCTCCTCCTCTTCCCTCTTCTGACAACACTATTACCTCCTCCTCCTCTTCCCTCTTCTGACAACACTATTACCTCCTCCTCCTCCTCCTCCTCTGACAACACTATTACCTCCTCCTACTCTTCCCTCTTTTGACAACACTATTACCTCCTCCTCCTCTTCTGACAACACTATTACCTCCTCCTCCTCTTCCCTCTTCTGACAACACTATTACCTCCTCCTCCTCTTCCCTCTCTGACAACACTATTACCTCCTCCTCCTCTTCCCTCTTCTGACAACACTATTACCTCCTCCTCCTCTTCCCTCTTCTGACAACACTATTACCTCCTCCTCCTCCTCTAACCTTTCCTGACAACAGCTCAACTTCCCCGACTCTTTCCACGTCGAGTCGTTGGGAGGAGATGGGGACGTGTCGGGGGAGGGGAGGGAGGAGAGAACGTGTCGGAGGGGAGGGGGGAGGAGATGGGGACGTGTCGGGGGAGGGGAGGGAGGAGAGGACGTGTCGGAGGGGAGGGGGGACGAGATGGGGACGTGTCGGGGAAAGAGGAAATGAGGGGATCGTGTCGGGGGGGGGGGGGGGAGGAGGATGTGTCAGGGCAATTTCAGGCGTGTTTGTGGTTGAGTTCCGTGAATCGTGTGCGTGAAGGGAAGCGGTCAGTCGAGTTTTGAAAGAGTGTAGGGAACAGATTAGCGGACCCCTCGTAAATTTATTTACAAAATCATTAGACACGGGAGTAGTGCCAGACTTGTGGAAACAGGCAAATGTAGCATCCATATTCAAAACGGGAGACAGAGCATCAGCATCAAATTACCGGCCGAATAGTTTGACGTCAGTAGTGGGGAAATTTCTTGAATCAATTATAGCAAATAGCATCCGATCGCATTTACAGAAAAACAAATTAGTCTACGACTCTCAACATGAGTTTACAAAGGGAAAATCTTGTCTAACAAATCTGCTAACGTTTTTTAAGAAAATCTTCGAGGTAGCAGATTATGACGA
The DNA here is from genome assembly GCA_958450375.1 of Homarus gammarus. Lineage (NCBI taxonomy): Eukaryota > Metazoa > Arthropoda > Malacostraca > Decapoda > Nephropidae > Homarus > Homarus gammarus. The sequence goes on from CAUDMG010003985.1 coordinate 1,125,336, forward strand.
AAATTACGATGTTATTTACCTAGACTTTAGCAAAGCGTTTGGCAGAGTACCACATCAGAGGCTTCTGAAAAAAGTTAAGGCTCATGGTATCGAGGGGAAAGTTGTAAATTGGATTAAATCATGGCTCGCCGATAGAACACAGAGGGTCAGCGTAGATGGTGTTAAATTTGAGTGGGGCTGTGTAACCAGTGGGGTTCCCCAGGGGTCAGTACTGGGCCCACTCTTGTTCATAATCTACATAAACGATCAAGATAATGGGATCAGCAGTGACATAAGCAAGTTTGCGGATGACACCAAAATAGGGCGGCAGATTAATTCAGGGCAGGATGCAAATGCACTACAGGAGTATTTAAATAAGCTGCAGGAGTGGTCAGGAAAATGGCAAATGAAATTCCACACCAGCAAGTGCAGCGTACTTAATATTGGAAGAACAAATACTGTCAATGTATACAGCCTTAACAACACTCAACCTAGAGAAGTCGACTTGTGAAAGACACTTGGCGTACTTGTAAGCCCGGACCTACGGTCTAGAAAACAGTGCGTTAATGTTCGAAATAAGGCAAACAAAATATTAGGTTTTATATCTAGAAGTGTAAGTAATAAGAGTGTGGCGGTCATATTGCAACTATATCTTGCGCTAGTCAGGCCGCACCTCGATTATGCTGTTCAGTTCTGGTGCCCTTATTATAGAATGGATATCAATTCACTGGAGTCGGTGCAGCGAAGAATGACGAAAATGATTCCAGGACTCAGAAAACTTCCATATCAAGATAGATTAAAGAAACTAAACTTGAATTCCTTAGAAAGACGAAGAGTGCGGGGAGATATGATAGAAGCATTTATGTGGGTGAAAGGAATCAATAAAGGAGATATAGATAAAGTTCTCATAATATCCGAGCAAGATAGGACTCATAGAAACGGATTTAAGTTGGGTAAGTTTAGGCTTAGGAGGGAGAAAGAACATAAGAACATAAGAATGGAGGAAACTGCAGCGGGCCTATTGGCCCATACTGGGCAGTCCCGTTTACACCCAACCCCTATTGCTCATATGAGCATCCAACGTATGTTTGAAGCAATTCAGCGTATTCGAGTTAATGATGATATTTGGTAACTTGTTTCATTCATCCACTACTCTGTTTCCAATGGGACTTAGTGCCGTTAATGCTCACTCGCAGTTTCCTATCCTGTAACCACGCCCTAATCCATTTAAGGATGTCACCTTTGATACCATGAGCTTCTACCTTTCTAATTTGTCTTTCGTGGGGGACTCTGTCGAAGGCTTTGCTAAAGTCGAGATATACCACATCATAATTGTGCCCCTCGTCCACCGATTAGAAAACTGATGAAAAGAATGTTAATAGATTAGTTAGACATGAACGTCCGCTTGTGAAGCCATGCTGGGAATCATTGATCAATTGGTGCTTCTCCGGGTGATTTCGTATAGAGTTTGAAATGATTGCTTCCAGTAATTTGCCTACTATTGATGTTAGACTGATTGGGCGGTAGTTAGAGGATAGTGATCTATCCCCCTTCCTGAAAATCGATATTACATTCGCTATCCTCCAGGATTCTTGTACTACACCTGTTTTTAAGGACATGTTAAACAATTTTGTTAAGGGCATACTAAGCTCTTCCTTACATTCCTTTAATACTCTGGCAAATATCTCATCGGGACCAGGTGACTTATTAGGCTTTAGTTTGTCTATTTGCTTACTAACATCGTTACTAGTCACTACTATCTCACTTAATTTGTTTTCTTCACTATCTCTGAATAGAGTCGGTGCCTCGGGTATCATGTTTAAATTTTCGGTGGTGAAAACTGTTGAAAAATATTTATTCAAATTATTGCTCATTTCTCCGTCGTTATCAGTGAGCTCGCCGGAGTCTGACCGTATTGGTCCAATCTTTTCTCGTGTTTTAGTTTGATACATTTGGTAGAATCCTTTGGGGTTTGTCTTCGCCCCCCTTGCTATCCTTACCTCATTATTCCTCCTTGCTTTCCTTATCTCGGTTTTAACCCTACTCGCCAATACCTTATAATAGTCCCGGAGGTGAATTTCGCCACGATTTATTCTTCTACCTTATAGCCTTCCTTTGGCCAATGATGTTCTTTAAATAATTATTTATCCATTTAGGGTCATTGTTGTCTGATCTGAGTTTTTTGTATGGTATGTTCTGCCTTTGTGCATTAAGTAACTCACTATTTAAATTGTCGTGGAACTCGGCAATCTCAGATCTCGTTATCAGGTTGGTGTCATCTGTCAGGTTCACGGCCAAGCGCCACACCCCCTCTCTCAGCTGCCTCTTTAAACTGTCAAAGTTTGCCTTTCTGAAATCTGGTACTTTAGTGGAATTGTCCTTACGTCTGCCCTGAAAATCTAACTGGAATCGAATTTCCTTGTGATCGCTGTTTGCAAGTTCGTTCCCTACCTCAACATTGCTAATGAGGTTTTCTCTGTTCGACAGAACTAAATCCAGTATATTATTACCCCGTGTGGGTTCGGTTATATGTTGACTTAAGAAACAGTCCTGGATCGTCTCGAGAAAATCCTCTGATTCTGAGTTACCCGTAAGGTCAGTCCAATCTATTTGGCCAAGGTTAAAGTCGCCTACTATACAGACTTTGTTGTGTATGGAAGCCCTGTGCATTTCATCCCAGAGAAGTCGCTCATTGACGCTATCAAGATTGGGGGGTCTATATATTACTCCTGTGATTAATTTTTCCCGACCGTCGCTTAATTCTATCCAAATTGTTTCTGTATTCCTCTCAGTTTTTATTTCCTTATTTATTTCACACTTCAGATTATCCCTAACATAGATTGCTACTCCGCCTCCTTTCCTGGTCTGCCTATCGGTATGGAACAGTTTGTAACCCGCAATTTGGTATTCGACTGGTAACTCACGTGTGTCTAGGTTGATCCATGTTTCAGTGAATGCAACTATATCGATTTTTTCGGTACATACCAAGGCCCTAATATCATCCATTTTGTTTCTCATACTTCTATTCGCGTAATATACATTTAAGTTAGTCGTGTTCCGAGTCCTCCCCTTTCCGCGTTTAGCTTTAAACTCCCTGTCTAATTTAGTATTGTCATCATTCCTAACACTATTTCCCTGTAATCTTTCACTTTGTTTACCCGCTCCCACTGCAGTCTCCTCCAGCCCCATGCTCATATGTTCTCTTAGCAGTTTAAAGACTTCGATATCTTTTGAACTGCCCCCTCTAGAGCCCCAGCCAGGGTTGCTACTCCATCCCTAGACAGGTGCACCCCATCCCTAGCATAAAGGTCCCTTCTGCCATAGAAGTTGTCCCAGTTGTCAATGAATGAGACTGATATTGACTTGCAATATCTGTCAAGACGGTCGTTGACACCAACTGCCCTTGACAGCCATTCACTGCCAACTCTCCTTCTAGGCAGGACACCGCATATGATAGGGATCCCTCCCTTCGTCCTAATACGATCTATGGCTGCCTTGAATTTATCAAGAAGCTCCTCGCTCCTACACCGGCCAATATCATTGCCTCCTGCACTGAGGCAGATAATGGGTTTGTTCCCATTACCAGACAAGATATTGTCCATCCTGTCAATTATATCCCCCACCCCAGCTCCTGGCAAACACACCCTCATCCTATTTTTGTTTTTACCACAAAAGGCCCTGTCCATGTACCTTACCTGTGAGTCACCAACAATTAAAGTTTTTATGCCTTTCTTGTCATCCCTGTCCCTGACTGTACTAACGTCCAATTCGTCTATCAAGGGACTGAACGGGTTGGTACACTTAGCTGTTGTTGTCGTATCCTTGGTGTGCTTCTTCACCACCAGCTTTGTCTTCCCACTACTCACAACTTTCCACTCGCTTGAGTTTTCATCAGACACTGGCTTTACTCGTCCAGCCTCTCCTTTTAACTTCGTCAGCTCTTTCCTTAATTTCAGGTTCTCCAACGTGGCCCTCTCAATTTCTAACTTGGCCCTCGCCAATTCTTCAATGGACCACTCCAGTTTGGTCAACAAACTCTCATACCCAAGACCACACATAGCACTGGCCATTTTTGATAATTATCCCTCCCGAGCTAACCCTGCGGTGACCTTTCCCCTAGTGAGGTCAGAACACAAGGAAGGAACTGGTTCACAAATAGGGTGGTGGAAGAGTGGAACAAGCTTAGCAACTTTGTAGCAACTTTGCTGGAACGTTTCAAAAGGAGGCTAGGTAGATTCATGGATGATAGAGAGTGGTAGTAACTCTCGACAGGAGCTGCTATGCACAGGCCAACCGGCCTATTGCAGACTCCTTATTTTCTTATGTTCTTATGTGTGTGTGTGTGTGTGTGTGTGTGTGTGTGTGTGTGTGTGTAAATCCGGATACACAGACCAACAGAGAAGAGACGAGAAGAGTGAACGGAGGCAGGCAGATAGTAGTGGTGATAGTGGTGGTGGCTAATTCTGCTCACCTAGGATGATGAGGAGAGAGAAGGTGAGGGCGGAGGGAGATAATGGTTGAGGTGTGACAGAGATAACAGCCGCTACAACAAATACAAACAACACCAAAACACAAATACATGACGTCATACTCAACACCAAACCACACCAATTAAAACACACACACACACACACACACACACACACACACACACACACACCACCCTGAGGAAGACAGAGCCACCTACTCTGTCACCGGCTTCAGAGGGCTTTGATACCTCTCCCTCCCCCTACCCTCTCCTTCCCCTTAACCTCACCTCCCCCTAACCTCTCCTTCCCCTACTCTCTCCTCCTACGCTCTTCCCCCTAACCTCACCCTCTCCTCCCCCCAGCTTGACCTAAACTGTAATCAATGAACGGACTAAAAAGGAACGTAACTGCAGGGTCATTTATGGGTCGATAGAACGTAACCTTTTGGAGAGAGAGAGAGAGAGAGAGAGAGAGAGAGAGAGAGAGAGAGAGAGAGAGAGAGAGAGAGAGAGAGAGAGAGAGAGAGAGAGAGAGAGAGAGAGAAAAAGAAAAAAAATTGAAAAAAACAAAGTGAGAGAGTGAGAGAGAAAGAGTAAGGAATAAGAAAAAGAGAAAGAAAAATAAATAGAGAAAAAAACACAAAGAGAAAAGGGTAAGAAAACCTAAGAAAAAGTATAAAAAGAGAAAGAGTAAACGAGAAAGAGAGTAAACGAGAGAGAATGAAAAGAGAAAGAGAGTAAACGAGAGAGAATGAAAAGAGAAAGAGTAAACGAGAGAGAATGAAAAGAGAAAGAGTAAACGAGAGAGAATGAAAAGAGAAAGAGAGTAAACGAGAGAGAATGAAAAGAGAAAGAGTAAACGAGAGAGAATGAAAAGAGAAAGAGTAAACGAGAGAGAATGAAAAGAGAAAGAGAGATACAGACAGGTAGGGATATACCTTCGCCGCCTCTCGACTCACCTGCTCATCTTACGGGAACCACTGTACCATATAGTTACCTGTATATGAACACTGTACCATATAGTTACCTGTATATGAACACCTCTCTAATACCACTACACTATACACACTGTACTCTATAACAAATTCCTATACGATTACTATAACTATAACAAATTCCTGTACTATTACAATAACAATAACCTATAACTAAATACCACCGTACACATGACCTCAAATCAACAACCAGCATGGCACCACGGACGGACAGACAGACAGACCACCACCACAATAAACAACATGGCACCACGGACGGACGGACAGACAGACAGACCACCACCACAATAAACAACATGGCACCACGGACGGACAGACAGACAGACAGACCACCACCACAATAAACAACATGGCACCACGGACGGACAGACAGACAGACAGACCACCACCACAATAAACAACATGGCACCACGGACAGACGGACAGACCACCACCACAATAAACAACCAAGACGACAACCACCACCACCACCACAACCTTTGTTTACCCTCTGACTCCCCTATAACCTTAACAACCCAATTCAAGATGTAACAACTCGGGTCAAGATACTAGACCTACCCCCCACCCCCTCATCATCCCCCTCCCTCACAACCTCCCCCTAACCCCCTTCATCATCTCCCTTAACCCTTCCCCTCCCCCTTCCGAGTCACTTACGGCACAAGAGCTATTATGAGTGGCCAAGCACACGAGAGAGAGAGAGAGAGAGAGAGAGAGAGAGAGAGTCTTTATCTCTTGATCGGTGGCATTTTAAAAAGAGACGATATTCTCTCTCTCTCTCTCTCTCTCTCTCTCTCTCTCTCTCTCTCTCTCTCTCTTCTACTTGGTCTTCCTCCAACACGACATAATTCTCCTCACTCATTACCCATCCTTCACTACCTCTTTTAATCCCTGTCCTTCCCTTTCTTCTTCTCCATCCTTCCCTGCTCTCTCTCTCTCTCTCTCTCTCTCTCTCTCTCTCTCTCTCTCTTTCACCTTTACATCTCCTGAAGCTCCTGTCTATTGAAACATCACCACAATAACATTATTCTCTCACACACACACACACACACACACACACATGGCAGTGTTGTTACAGACGTTCACACAGGAGCCGCCCCATCGATCCATCCACACCTCTTATTAAGGAAATTGAACACCTGAGTTAATAACACCTCTCATTAAGGGAATTGAACACCTGAGTTGACAACACCTCTCATTAAGGAAATTGAACACCTGAGTTGACAACACCTCTCATTAAGGAAATTGAACACCTGAGTTAACAACACCTCTCATTAAGGAAATTGAACACCTGAGTTAACAACACCTCTCATTAAGGGAATTGAACACCTGAGTTGACAACACCTCTCATTAAGGGAATTGAACACCTGAGTTGACAACACCTCTCATTAAGGAAATTCAACACCTGAGTTGACAACACCTCTCATTAAGGGAATTGAACACCTGAGTTGACAACACCTCTCATTAAGGAAATTGAACACCTGAGTTAACAACACCTCTCATTAAGGGAATTGAACACCTGAGTTAACAACACCTCTCATTAAGGGAATTGAACACCTGAGTCAACAACACCTCTCATTAAGGGAATTGAACACCTGAGTTAACAACACCTCTCATTAAGGGAATTGAACACCTGAGTCAACAACACCTCTCATTAAGGAAATTGAACACCTGAGTTAACAACACCTCTCATTAAGGAAATTGAACACCTGAGTTAACAACACCTCTAATTAAGGAAATTGAACACCTGAGTTAACAACACCTCTCATTAAGGGAATTGAACACCTGAGTTAACAACACCTCTCATTAAGGGAATTGAACACCTGAGTTAACAACACCTCTCATTAAGGGAATTGAACACCTGAGTTAACAACACCTCTCATTAAGGGAATTGAACACCTGAGTTAACAACACCTCTCATTAAGGGAATTGAACACCTGAGTTAACAACACCTCTCATTAAGGGAATTGAACACCTGAGTTAACAACACCTCTCATTAAGGGAATTGAACACCTGAGTTAACAACACCTCTCATTAAGGGAATTGAACACCTGAGTTAACAACACCTCTCATTAAGGGAATTGAACACCTGAGTTAACAACACCTCTCATTAAGGGAATTGAACACCTGAGTTAACAACACCTCTCATTAAGGGAATTGAACACCTGAGTTAACAACACCTCTCATTAAGGGAATTGAACACCTGAGTTAACAACACCTCTCATTAAGGGAATTGAACACCTGAATTAACAACACCTCTCATTAAGGGAATTGAACACCTGAGTCAACAACACCTCTCATTAAGGGAATTCAACACCTGAGTTAACAACACCTCTCATTAAGGAAATTGAACACCTGAGTTAACAACACCTCTCATTAAGGGAATTGAACACCTGAGTTAACAACACCTCTCATTAAGGGAATTGAACACCTGAGTTAACAACACCTCTCATTAAGGGAATTGAACACCTGAGTTAACAACACCTCTCATTAAGGAAAATGAACACCTGAGTTAACAACACCTCTCATTAAGGGAATTCAACACCTGAGTCAACAACACCTCTCATTAAGGGAATTCAACACCTGAGTTAACAACACCTCTCATTAAGGAAATTGAACACCTGAGTTAACAACACCTCTCATTAAGGGAATTGAACACCTGAGTTAACAACACCTCTCATTAAGGGAATTGAACACCTGAGTTAACAACACCTCTCATTAAGGGAATTGAACACCTGAGTTAACAACACCTCTCATTAAGGGATTGAACACCTGAATTAACAACACCTCTCATTAAGGGAATTGAACACCTGAATTAACAACACCTCTCATTAAGGGAATTGAACACCTGAGTTAACAACACATCTCATTAAGGGAATTAAACACCTGAGTTAACAACACCTCTCATTAAGGGAATTGAACACCTGAGTTAACAACACCTCTCATTAAGGGAATTCAACACCTGAGTTAACAACACCTCTCATTAAGGGAATTGAACACCTGAATTAACAACACCTCTCATTAAGGGAATTGAACACCTGAATTAACAACACCTCTCATTAAGGGAATGGAACACCTGAGTTAACAACACCTCTCATTAAGGGAATTGAACACCTGAGTTAACAACACCTCTCATTAAGGGAATTGAACACCTGAATTAACAACACCTCTCATTAAGGGAATTGAACACCTGAATTAACAACACCTCTCATTAAGGGAATGGAACACCTGAGTTAACAACACCTCTCATTAAGGGAATTGAACACCTGAGTTAACAACACCTCTCATTAAGGAAATTGAACACCTGAGTTAACAACACCTCTCATTAAGGAAATTGAACACCTGAATTTTGTCTTGATGAATTGACATGAGACTCAATGTTGAGAGAGAGAGAGAGAGAGAGAGAGAGAGAGAGAGAGAGAGAGAGAGAGAGAGAGAGAGAGAGAGAGAGAGAGAGAGAGAGAGAGAGAGAGAGAGAGAGAGAGTGTGAGAGGTACTTGAGAGGTGATAGAGAACAAGAGGAGGGTGACAGGAGGAGGTGCTTGAGAGAGAGAGAGAGAGAGAGAGAGAGAGAGAGAGAGAGAGAGAGAGAGAGAGAGAGAGAGAGAGAGAGAGAGAGAGAGAGAGAGAGAGAGAGAGAGTTAAGCAGGATGAGAAGTAAAGCAAGCAGGGGAAGTGAGGGGGGAGGGGGAGGTGAGGGAGGGGGAAGAGGTGAGGTAAGCAGGAGGAGAGAAGGTAGATGGATCAGCTGATGAAGAGTAAACACACCACTAAACACAGCAGAGTCAGGGCTAAACACAGCAGAGTCAGGGCTAAACACAGCAGAGTCAGGGCTAAACACCACGCTCGTCTCCCACCTGTTTACCTGCCAGATAACCGTCCTACACTACCTGAGGTTTACCTGAGAAGTTTACCCCGGGTTTACCTGAGTACACCTGAAGTTAACCCTGAATATAACTGAAGTTTACCCTGAGTATACCTGAAGTTTACCCTGACTATACCTGAAGTTTTCCCTGAGTATACCTGAAGTTTACCCTGAGTATTAATGGAATGTAAGGAAGAGCTTAGTATGCCCTTAGCAAAGTTGTTTAACATGTCATTAAAAACAGGTGTAGTACCAGAATCCTGGAGGATAGCGAATGTAATACCGATTTTCAAGAAGGGGGATAGATCAATATCCTCTAACTACCGCCCAATCAGTCTAACATTAATAGTTGGCAAATTACTGGAAGCAATCATTTCAAACTCTATTCAAAATCACCTGGAGAAGCACCGATTGATCAATGATTCCCAGCATGGCTTCACAAGCGGACGTTCTTGCCTAACTAATCTATTAACATTCTTTTCATCAGTTTTCAAATCGGTGGTCGAGGGGCACAATTATGATGTGGTATATCTCGACTTTAGCAAAGCCTTCGACAGAGTCCCCCACGAAAGACTAATTAGAAAGGTAGAAGCTCATGGCATCAAAGGTGACATCCTTAAATGGATTAGGGCGTGGTTACAGGACAGGAAACAGCGAGTGAGCATTAACGGCACTAAGTATACTACATAAAGCTTAGAGAAGGTCGTGCCCGATCGTGCTCCCGTTAGAGACCAAGGAAAATGGCCGGTTTGGATCGTTGTGTCGTGGGGGAAGAGGAGGGGAGTGTGGGGAAGGACGACCTCCTTGCCACGCTGTTAAGGCAGCTGGGGCAGTTGAGGAGTGAGGTTGACACTCTAAAGGGGGAAAATGAAGCCCTCAGGACGGAACTCCTTCAGGTAGGTGTCCTGCCTAGCAGGACACCTGCGAAGGAGGAGCAGGCGTGGAGAGTGGTTGTCTCCAAGGGACTAGGGTCAGGCTTAGGAAAGCTGACCAGGGTGTGGAGTGTAGTAACCCTTACCAGGTGCTGCAGGAAGCTGGAGAGGAAGAGAAGAGGCAGGACGGTATGGATCAAGGAGAGGAAAGGGCAGTTGTACAAACCCTGCCCACAGGTAAGGTCGTGGTAGTTGGTGACAGCCAGGTGAGGTTTATGGATAGGGCTTTTTGTGCGAGAGATAGGAAACGTAGGACTAGGGTATGTTTTCCTGGGGCTGGGATAGGGCATGTAGCCGAGAGGTTAGACAGAGTTTTGTCAGGGGAGGGTACCAATCCAGTAGTGTGTCTTAGTGTGGGAGGAAACGACATAGGTAAGGTTAGGAGTGAGGAACTTTTCAAGAGGTATAGGGAGGCGCTGGGGAAGATTAGAGATAGGGGAGGGATCCCGATAGTATGTGGTGTCTTGCCTAGAAGAGGGGTTGGTCGTGAATGGCTGTCCAGGGCAATTGTTATTAATTGCCGACTGGAAAAACATTGTGCAAACAATGGTTGGGCATTCATTGATAGCTGGCAACGATTCTATGGCAACGAATACCTGTACTGTCGCGACGGAGTACACTTGTCTCGTGAGGGGGTAAAGACGTTGTCTGCATCCCTGGAGCGAGAAATTGTCACTCCGAAGGGGGGGTTTCGCCAGTAGAGAGGGGTCGGGGAAAGTGGGAATCAAAAAACAAGCAGGTCCTGGGAAGTAAAATTAGTTGCTCAGGACAAGGGGTAAAACAGGACCAGGGAAGAGTAGGTTTAAATGTATACTATACAAACAGTAGGAGCGTTAGAAATAAAATAGACTTGCTGAGAGCGGTTGTATGTACCGAGAATGTAGACGTCATAGCAATCACCGAAACTTGGATGAATCTGGCGAGCAAAAATTTTTTATCAGAGTACCACATACAGTAGAAGGGTACAACCTTTTTCACAAGGACAGGGAAGGTAGGAAGGGGGGAGGGGTCGCACTCTTCGTCAAGGATACATTAAAATGTTGTACTAATAATTCAATAAAGGGTGAAATAGGAACCGAGTCTGTGTGGGTAGAAATCACGGAAGGAAGAGGAAAACTAATTTTGGGAGTGATTTACAGGCCCCCAAGTCTTAGCAAAGAAGCAGCTCAGCCCATATGGCAGGAAATGAGTAGGGCAGCAAAATATAACAACCTATGCATTATGGGGGACTTCAACTTCAGAAATATTGACTGGGACAACATTGTAGGCGACTATGAATCTGAAGACTTCCTAGACGCAGTACAGGACAATTTTTTGAAACAACTAATTACAGAACTTACTAGAGGTGACAATATATTAGACCTAGTATTAACAAATAAAGAAAATATTATCAGAGATATCACAGTAGGGGAAAAACTAGGTAACAGTGATCACAGAGAAATCAGGTTCACCCTAAATTGGGAAACGAAAAACAATGACAATATGGTCAGAGTCCCAAACTTTCGGTTGGCGGATTATCAGGGGTTAAGAAGGTACCAAGGTGAGGTCACCTGGGAACAGTCACGTCAGTTCCCAGTAGGAAGTGGTGAGGTCATAAATGACACAACAATTGATCATGACTATAATATATTCACCAGTATACTACATAACGCACAAGAACAAAATATACCACACAGAAAAATTAGGTCAAATAAGAATGAGCCAAGGTGGATGACCAGAAAACTTAAACATGACATAGGAATAAAGAAAGGAATGTATAAGAAATTAAAGGGAGAGGAGGAGCAGCTCAGAAACAGGTATAATGAACTATCTAGGAATGTTAAGAAATATGTAAGGAAAGCAAAGAGAGACTATGAAATCAAAATAGCAAGAGAATCCAAGGCGAATCCCAAGGGATTTTTCCAGGTATATAGGACAAAGTTGGGCCTTTAAAGACAGGGAGGGGAGAATTGATAAATGGCAGTGAAGACATGAGCAAAGCATTAAACAGCTACTTCTTATCAGTTTTCAAAGAAGAAATTTGCGATGAAATTCCGGAGGTGGAACTGATATTTAAGGGAAAGGAAGAAGAGAAATTAAAGAATATCACCATCAGAAAAGAGGATGTTCTTAAGAAGATAAATAAACTAAAGAACACAAAATCCCCAGGGCCGGATGAAATTTTTCCTCGAGTCTTAAAAGAGTGTAGGGAACAGATTAGCGGACCCCTCGTAAATTTATTTACAAAATCATTAGACACTGGAGTTGTGCCAGAGTTGTGGAAACAAGCGAAGGTAGTACCCATATTTAAAAAGGGAGACAGAGCATCAGTGTCAAATTACCGACCGATCAGTTTGACGTCAGTAGTGGGGAAATTTCTTGAATTAATTATAGCAGATAGCATCCGATCGCATCTCGAGAAAAGCAAATTAATCTACGACTCTCAACATGGGTTTACAAAGGGAAAATCTTGTCTAACAAATCTGCTAACGTTTTTTAGGAAAGTCTTCGAGGTAGTAGATAATGAGGAAAATTACGATGTTACTTACTTAGACTTAGCAAAGCATTTGACAGAGTACCGCATCAGAGGCTTCTGAGAAAAATTAAGGCTCATGGTATCGAGGGGAAAGTTTTAAATTGGATAAAATCATGGCTCACCGATAGAACGCAGAGGGTCAGCGTAGATGGTGTTAAATCTGAGTGGGGCCGTGTAACCAGTGGGGTTCCCCAGGGGTCAGTACTAGGCCCACTCTTGTTCATAATCTACATAAACGATTTAGATACTGGGATCAGCAGTGACATAAGCAAGTTTGCGGATGACACCAAAATAGGGCGGCAAATTAATTCAGGGCAGGATGCAAATGCATTACAGGAGGATCTAAATAAACTGCAGGGGTGGTCTGAAAAATGGCAAATGAAATTCAACACCAGGAAGTGCAGCGTACTTAATATTGGAAGAACAAATACTTATAATGTATACAGCCTGAACAACATCAACCAAGAGAAGTCGACTTGTATAAGAGACCTAGGGGTACTTGTAAGCCCGGACCTACGGCCTAGAAAACAGTGCGTTAATGTTCGAAATAAGGCAAACAGAGTATTGGGTTTTATATCTAGAAGTGCAAGTAACAAGAGTGCAGAGGTCTTATTGCAACTATACTTTGCGCTAGTTAGGCCTCACCTCGATTATGCGGTTAAGTTCTGGTGCCCCTATTATAGAATGGATATAAATTCACTAGAGTCGGTGCAGCGAAAAATGACAAAAATGATTCAGGGACTTAGAAACCTTCCATATCAGGATAGGTTAAAGAAACTTAACTTGCTTTCCCTAGAAAGACGAAGAGTACGGGGAGATATGATAGAAGTATTTAAGTGGGTGAAAGGAATCAATAAAGGGGATATAGATAAAGTTCTTATAATATCCGAGCAGGATAGGACTCGGAGCAACGGATTCAAGTTGGATAAGTTTAGGTTTAGGAGGGAGATAGGAAGAAACTGGTTCACAAATAGGGTGGTGGACGAGTGGAACAAGCTTAGTAACTTTGTAGTAAGTGCGGGAACTCTGGAAAGTTTCAAAAGGAGGCTAGATAGATTCATGGATGATAGAGAGTGGTAGTAACTCTCGACAGGAGCTGCCATGCACAGGCCAACCGGCCTATTGCAGACTCCTTATTTTCTTATGTTCTTATGTTTAAGTCCCATTGGAGCAACGTCACAAGTGGAGTTCCCCAAGGCTCAGTACTTGGACCATTATTATTTATTATATACATAAACGACATAGATATCGGCATTGACAGCAACATAAGTAAATTTGCTGATGACACTAAAATAGGACGTGTTATCAAATCTAACGAGGACTCGGCAAAACTAAAGGAAGATCTAAACAAATTTTTTGAATGGTCTGAAAAATGGCAGATGAAATTCAACGTCGACAAATGTAAAGTACTCAGTATAGGAGATGTAAACAGGGAAACCAGATACCAGATGAACAACGATGCCATAGAGAAATCCGACTGCGAGAGAGATTTAGGAGTAAGGATAAGTAGGAACCTTAAGCCAAGTAAACAATGTGTTTTTGCTCGTAACAAGGCTAATAAAGTACTTGGGTTCATACAAAGGAGTGTTAGTTACAAGACTAGCGAGGTCATCCTAAAACTGTATCTTGCTCTTGTGAGACCACACCTGGACTACCCAGTTCAGTTCTGGTCACCGTATTACAGAATGGACATAGAATCCTTGGAAAGAATTCAGAGGAGAATGACAAGACTAATCCCGGGCATTAGGAACCTTGAGTATAGAGACAGGTTAAAGCATCTTAATTTGCACTCCCTTGAGAGACGTAGAGCGAGGGGCGACCTGATAGAGGTGTATAAGTGGAAGGCAGGGCTAAACAAAGGGGACATTACAAAGGTACTCAAACTATCCAACCAGGAGCGAACTCGTAACAATGGTTTTAAATTAGACAAATTTAGATTTAGGCGTGAAATAGGTAAACACTGGTTTGGAAACAGAGTAGTGGATGAGTGGAACAAGTTACCAAATATCATCATTAACTCGAATACGCTGAATTGCTTCAAACATAGGTTGGATGCTCATATGAGCAATAGGGGTTGGGTGTAAACGGGGCTGCCCAGTATGGGCCAATAGGCCCGCTGCAGTTTTCTCCATTCTTATGTTCTTATGTACAGTATACCTGAAGTTTACCCTGAGTATACCTGAAGTTTACCCTGAGTATACCTGAAGTTTACCCCGAGTATACTTGAAGTTTACCCGAAGTTTTCCCTGAGTATACTTGAAGTCTACCCTAAGTTTTCCCTGAGTATTCCTGAAGTTTACCCCGAGTATACTTGAAGTTTACCCGAAGTTTTCCCTGAGTATACTTGAAGTTTACCCTAAGTTTTCCCTGAGTATTCCTGAAGTTTACCCCGAGTATACCTGAAGTTTACTCTGAGTATACCTGAAGTTTACCCTGAGTATACCTGAAGTTTACCCTGAGTATACCTGAAGTTTACCCCGAGTATACCTGAAGTTTACCCTGAGTATACCTGAAGTTTACCCTGAGTATACCTGAAGTTTACCCTGAGTATACCTGAAGTTTACCCTAAGTTTTCCCTGAGTATACCTGAAGTTTACCCTGAGTACACCTGAAGTTTACCCTGAGTATGCCTGAAGTTTACCCTGAGTATACCTGAAGTTTACCCTGAGTATACCTGAAGTTTACCCTGAGTGTACCTGAAATTTACCCTGAGTATACCTGAAGTTTACCCTGACTATACCTGAAGTTTACCCTGAGTGTACCTGAAGTTTACCCTGAGTATACCTGAAGTTTACCCTGAGTATACCTGAAGTTTACCCTGAGTATACCTGAAGTTTACCCTGAGTATACCTGAAGTTTACCCTGAGTATACCTGAAATTTACCCTGACTATACCTGTAGTTTACCCTGACTATACCTGTAGTTTACCCTGAGTATACCTGAAGTTTACCCTGAGTATACCTGAAGTTTACCCTGAGTATACCTGAAGTTTACCCTGAGCATACCTGTAGTTTACCCTGAGTATACCTGAAGTTTACCCTGAGTTTACTTGAAGTTAACCCTAAGTTTACCTGAGTATATAATAGTAGAGAGGTCACACACTCGTCCAGGTAAGTCACTGAGGGCGCGGCTATCACTAATGGAGGCAGGTGTATGGTAGGTACCTTATCAGCATGAGATAAAGGTAAACACTTGAGAGGTTGATCCCAGAAGGTCCTCCTCCTCCTCTGTGTGTACTGATAACGTCACCTGATGTGGTTCACTGCTAATGGGGTCACCTTGCTTATACACATTCATGGAATGATGGAATCACCCGTAAATTAACCGCAAGCTTTTTTGCACCTGATGATTAACACCTTAACGCTAACCTAACCAAACCTTAACCTAACCTAATCATTAAACACCTTAACGCTAACCTAACCAAACCTTAACCTAACCTAATCATTAAACACCTTAACGCTAACCTAACTTAAGCAAACCTAACCTAACCTAACCTAACCCCCCCTCAGGTAATATCCAAGCAACAGGTGAAATAAATTAGAATGGCTAAACTTCAGGTGATTCCATTCTTCTACCTAAAAATATATATATCGTCGTCACTAAATGAAAACAGTAAACAAAACTTTAAACTACCTTTCCCTTCCTCTATATCCTGACACTTCTATTGAGTTAACCCAATAGCGTACAATAGCCTTTCAAGATAATAAACACCTCACGACTTGACCTTGAATTACGATCAAACATATTTATCTCTCTCTCTCTCTCTCTCTCTCTCTCTCTCTCTGTTGTGTGTGTGTGTGTGTGTATTATTTTTAACGCCCAATTCTATTTCCTAACGTTGGGAATTGATGGGTACAGTGGCCTATGCCTCCCCCCCCCCTTTTTTCCCGTCCCGTGTGCATGCCATAGGTGCATTAATAGCGTGTTTGGCACTCACTAAACCAGGTGATGCCAGTGCCAACATTTTCTGGCCAGGAGAATTTGGCTTCCCTTAACTCTACATACATACATAGATACCAGCACCACAGAATTGGGCTACATACACATACCAGCACCACAGAATTTGGCTTCATACACACACCAGCACCACAGAATTTGGCTACATACACACACCAGCACCACAGAATTTGGCTACATACACACACCAGCACCACAGAATTGGGCTACATACACACACCAGCACCACAGAATTGACTACATACACACACCAGCACCACAGAATTTGGCTTCATACACACACCAGCACCACAGCATTTGGCTACATACACACACCAGCACCACAGAATTGACTACATACACACACCAGCACCACAGAATTGACTACATACACACACCAGCACCACAGAATTTGGCTTCATACACACACCAGCACCACAGAATTTGGCTACATACACACACCAGCACCACAGAATTGACTACATACACACACCAGCACCACAGAATTGACTACATACACACACCAGCACCACAGAATTTGGCTTCATACACACACCAGCACCACAGAATTTGACTACATACACACACCAGCACCACAGAATTTGGCTACATACACACACCAGCACCACAGAATTGGGCTACATACACACACCAGCACCACAGAATTGGGCTACATACACACACCAGCACCACAGAATTGACTACATACACACACCAGCACCACAGAATTTGGCTACATACACACACCAGCACCACAGAATTTGGCTTCATACACACACCAGCACCACAGAATTTGGCTACATACACACACCAGCACCACAGAATTTGGCTACATACACACACCAGCACCACAGAATTTGGCTACATACACACACCAGCACCACAGAATTTGGCTACATACACACACCAGCACCACAGAATTTGGCTACATACACACACCAGCACCACAGAATTTGGCTACATACACACACCAGCACCACAGAATTTGGCTACATACACACACCAGCACCACAGAATTTGGCTACATACACACACCAGCACCACAGAATTGACTACATACACACACCAGCACCACAGAATTTGGCTACATACACACACCAGCACCACAGAATTTGGCTACATACACACACCAGCACCACAGAATTTGGCTACATACACACACCAGCACCACAGAATTTGGCTACATACACACACCAGCACCACAGAATTTGGCTACATACATATACCAGCACCACAGAATTTGGCTACATACACACACCAGCACCACAGAATTTGGCTACATACACACACCAGCACCACAGAATTTGGCTTCATACACACACCAGCACCACAGAATTTGGCTACATACACACACCAGCACCACAGAATTTGGCTACATACACACACCAGCACCACAGAATTGACTACATACACACACCAGCACCACAGAATTTGGCTACATACATATACCAGCACCACAGAATTTGGCTTCATAAACAAACCAGAACAGAATTTGCCCTCCCTTCACTCAGACACACAAGACCAGCTGCTCAACACTAAGCTTCAATAAACCACAAACACGAGTCCTGGACTTATCATTGACCTGCCACAGTGTCCATCTTAGAATAGACTGAACTGACTTCTCGACGAGGGAACAGCAGTCAATGATTAAGTCTGGGATTTTTGGCACGATGAGGAAGATTTACGTAAGGTGCATTTGTTAACTGTGTGTGTGTGTGTGTGATTTATTTTCCCCGCTGTTAGAGAAAGGTTTAAAGAAAAGATTCATAAACCTTGTCAAGTAGCCTAACTATACTGCACAATATTTACTGGAGTATGTTGGTACCTCGCGCACACACACACACACACACACACACATCCTTGACCACCGAAGGGTCAAGACGTACCTGGCGCTCCTCTCGGAGCAGCCAGGTCAACTGTTAAGTTGGCCCATACCAACTCCCTCCCCTGAACCCTCCTCCCCACCGGAATATCAACAAGTTCTCGCCAGAAGTTACTATTTCATTTAGAAAGGAATGGAACCAGTGTTAAACAGAGGTGAACAGTGGTGAACAGTGCTTAAGTCAGTGAGAACAACTCAACAGTAACAGTCGCACCCAAGTCAACCTTCACACAGTGAGGTCCCAGGTACCCAGTGATAATGGCCCGTGAGACCCAACACCGTCTGTGAGGGAATTACTACACCACGTGAGGCCCCGCATAACACCATCTGTGAGGGAATTACTACACCACGTGAGGCCCCTCATAACACCATCTGTGAGGGAATTACTACACCACGTGAGGCCTCTCATAACACCATCTGTGAGGGAATTACTACACCACGTGAGGCCCCGCATAACACCATCTGTGAGGGAATTACTACACCACGTGAGGCCCCTCATAACACCATCTGTGAGGGAAATACTACACCACGTGAGGCCCTGCATAACTCCATCTGTGAGGGAATTACTACACCACGTGAGGCCCCTCATAACACCATCTGTGAGGGAATTATTACACCATGTGAGGCCCCACATAACACCATCTGTGAGGGAATTACTACACCACGTGAGGCCCGGCATAACACCATCTGTGAGGGAATTACTACACCACATGAGGCCCCTCATAACACCATCTGTGAGGGAATTACTACACCACGTGAGGCCCCTCATAACACCATCTGTGAGGGAACTACTACACCACGTGAGGTCCCTCCTAACACCATCTGGGAGGGAGTTACTACACTACGTGTTTGCTGTTAAACACCTACAATAATCTGTATGTTCACTGTATGTTCCTTTACCTTTCTCTAATGAAGGCTTTTGTTAAACCACCAATGTATGTAATAAGTCATTTATGTCCAATGTATATTTTCAGCCTTCGGGCTGCAGAACTTTTTCAATAAACCGTTAATTGTTATTATTATTATTACACACACACACACACACACACACACCTCGGGCTTCGGAGAAGTCTTATGCCATGGCTTACAGACTTCCTCAGTGACCGACGCCAAGCTGTACGCTTCCGAGGGGCTGTCTCCACCTTTCAGTCACTCACCTGTGGCGTCCCCCAAGGCACCAAGATGGGACCACTCTGCTTCCTTATGCTCATCAATGATGCCCTAAGAGAAACCCCTGCTCGCTGGAAATATGTCGACGACTCCACCATTGGGATCAGCGTCAACAATTCTGCTCCCGACTATACCGCCCTTCAGGATTTATTGAAGTCTCCAAAACTGGGCCACCAACAACCATGTCACCATCAACCATACCAAGACCATGGTTATGCACATCAACCTCTCCTCCGACATTGTCCCACCTCCTTCCATTACTCTAGGTCCGAACACACTCCAGGTTGTAGATTCCACGAAGCTCCTCGGCGTCACCATAGACAACAAACTAAATTGGAAACCACACGTCAGTGAAGTTGTCAAATCCTCCAGTTTCCGTCTCCACCTCCTCCGCCGACTCAAGTCCCTCGGAGTTCCTGCACACGAGCTCCTCAGTGTTTACACAACATTCATACTTCCCAAGCTCACCTATGCCTCCCCCACCTGGTCTTCCTCCCTAAATGCCAGACAACGTAAACACCTAGAAAAAGTGCAAAAGAGGGCATGCAAGATTATTCTCTCCCCTTCCTACTCCACATATCAAGAAGCACTCAACACACTGACCCTTTCGACTCTCACTGACCATCACCACGACCTCATCTGCAAATTTGGTAAGAAGCTTCTACACCATCCTCGACACCGGCTCCTACTACCACCTGAGATCCCTACTCCGAGAATTGCTGTTCGTCACCACAACCGCATCCAGCCCATACGTGCACGAACTGATCGCTATAAGAACAGCCCAGTCCCAACCATTGTAAAAATTATCAATAACTTGTAATAAACCAGTATATTCACTCCCAGTAAACACTACTTCTTGCACTGTCACTATGTTGAAATGAACTGTAGTTTGAGCTTTTCCCCATCTAGTTATTATATATCTTATTTGTGTCACTTATGTTAATTGTAAATTATTTGTAATTCGAAACCCATTCCCCAAATATGTAACTGTATATTTTCAGCCTTCTGGCTGCCAAGCTCTTTCAATAAACCGTTAATTATTATTATTTATTATCACACACACACACACACTGTTCATAGTGTCCAGGGGTGAGTGTATGACCTTTCCCGTCACGTGGGGTGTGTTGTGGGGTGGTCTCTGGCGCTCACATGCACACCTGCAGGTACATGACGCCTGCTGAGAGAGAGAGAGAGAGAGAGAGAGAGAGAGAGAGAGAGAGAGAGAGAGAGAGAGAGAGAGAGAGAGAGAGAGAGAGAGAGAGAGAGAGAGAGAGAGATTGGTTGTTAAATGGACTCACTCAGCAGTAGGCAACGGAATTTCACGCCACTGTGTATGAATTGAATGGTGTGTGCGTGCGTGTGCATGTGTGTGTGCGCCAAGATGGATGATTGTACGGGTATTATAGCTTTTACTTGGTCAGTCACAGCCAGGGCCGAGGATGGGGGGTGGTGTGGGTGGGGTGTGTGGCAATCTTGGATCACGTAAAGGTTAGGTTAGGTTAGGTCAGGTCGGAAACTGTAATTATATCTATATTGTTCTTCTTTATGTATTCGTGTTCTGAATTTATATAATTATAATTGTTATTTTTATATGTATGAACATTACATCCAGCCCATAAGAGCACGAACTGATCGCTATAAGAACAGCTCAGTCCCAGCCATTGCAAAAATTATCAATAACTTGTAATCTTACTTTTTACACTGTCACTGATGAGATGCCCTGCAGTATGACCTTCTCCCCACCTAGTTATTATATATCATATTTGTATCACTTATGTTACTTGTATATTATTTGTCAATCAAGTGACCCATTCCCCAATTATGTAACTGTATATTTTCAGCCTTCTGAGTGCCATGCTCTTTCAGTAAACCGTTAATTATTATTATTATTATTATTATTAATATTAATATCATTATTATTATTATATAATACTGTAGATAAAGAGATGAAACAAATGAAGGTTAAACTAGTGACACACACACAGCTGAGAGTCGTACCCAAGTTAACCTTCACACAGTGGGGTCCCAGGTACCCAGTGATAACGGCCCATGAGACCCAACAAGTAGCCATGTGCTAATCCGCAGCTGACTGTACACCACTAGAGTGAGGTCCTGTGACACCAGACCAAGTGGTGTCCACATGATGCTACCTAGTGAATGAACATAACATAAGAACATAAGGAGTCTGCAATAGGCCGGTTGGCCTGTGCATGGCAGCTCCTGTCGAGAGTTACTACCACTCTCTATCATCCATGAATCTATCTAGTCTCATTTTAAAACTTTCCACCGTTCCAGCAATTACTACGAAATTGCTAAGCTTGTTCCACTCGTCTACCACCCTATTTGTGAACCAGTTCCTTCCTATCTCCCTCTTGAACCTAAACTTATCCAACTTAAATTCGTTGCAACGAGTCCTATCCGGCTCGGATATTAAAAGAACTTATGTTCTTATGTTCTTCTTCCAATATTAAGTACCCAGCACTTGCTGGTGTTGAATTTCATCTGCCATTTTCTGACCACTCCTGCAGCTTATTTAAATCCTCCTGTAGTGCATTTGCATCCTGCCCTGAATTAATCTGCCGCCCTATTTTGGTGTCATCCGCAAACTTGTTTATGTCACTGCTGATCCCAGTATCTAGATCGTTTATGTAGATTATGAACAAGAGTGGGCTCAGTACTGACCCATGAGGAACCCCACTGGTTACACAGCCCCACTCAGATTTAACACCATCTACACTGACCCTCTGTATTCAATCGGTGAGCCATAATTTTATCCAATTTAAAACTTTCCCCTCGATACCATGAGCCTTAACTTTTCTCAGAAGCCTCTGATGCGGTACTCTGTCAAATGCTTTGCTAAAGTCTAAGTAAATAACATCGTAATTTTCGTCATTATCTACTACCTTGAAGACTTTCCTAAAAAACGTCAGCAGATCCTGGAGGATAGCGAATGTAATACCGATTTTCAAGAAGGGGGATAGATCGCTATCCTCTAACTACCGCCCAATCAGTCTAACATCAATAGGAGGCAAATTACTAGAATCAATCATTTCAAACTCTATTCGAAACCACCTGCAGAAGCACAAGTTGATCAATGATTCCCAACATGACTTCACAAGCGGGCGTTCATGTCTAACTAATCTATTAACATTCTTTTCATCAGTTTTCGAACCGGTGGACGAGGGGCACAATTATGATGTGGTATATCTCGACTTCAGCAAAGCCTTCGACAGAGTCACCCACGAAAGACTAATTACAAAGGTAGAAGCGCATGGCATCAAAGGCAATATCTTTAAATGGATTAGGGCGTGGTTACGGGACAGGAAACAGCGAGAGAGCATAAACGGCACTAAATCGCATTGGAGCAACGTCACTAGTGGAGTTCCCCAAGGCTCAGTACTAGGACCATTATTATTTATGATGTACATAAACGACATAGATATCGGCATAGACAGCAACATAAGTAAATTTGCTGATGACATGAAAATAGAACGTGTAATTAAATCTGACGAGGACTCTGCAAAACTACAGGATGATCTAAACAAATTTTTCGAATGGTCGGAAAAATGGCAGATGAAATTCAATATGAACAAATGTAAAGAACTCAGTATAGGAGATGTAAACAGGGAAACCAATTACCAGATGAACAACGATGCCATTGTGGAATCCGACTGCGAGAGAAATTTAGGAGTAGTAATAAGTAGGAATCTTAAGCCAAGTAAACAATGTGTTTTTGTTCGTAACAAGGCTAATAAAGTACTTGGATTCATACAAAGGAGTGTTAGTTACAAGACTAGCGAGGTCATCATAAATTATATCGAGCACTTGTGAGACCTCACCTGGATTACGCAGATCAGTTCTGGTCACCGTATTACGGAATTGATATAGAATCCTTGGAAAGAATCCAGAGGAGAATGACATGACTAATCCTGGGCATTAGGATCCTTGAGTACAGAGACAGGTTAAAGCATCTTAATTTGCACTCCCTCGAGAGACGTAGAGTGAGGGGCGACATGATAGAGGTGTATAAATGGAAGTCAGGGTTAAACAAAGGGGATATTACAAAGGCACTCAAACTATCCAACCAAGAGCGAACTCGTAACAATGGTTTTAAATTAGACAAATTTAGATTTCGGCGTGAAATAGGTAAACACTGGTTTGGAAACAGAGTAGTGGGTGAAGGGAACAAGTTATCAAATATCATCATTAACTCGAATACACGGGAGAGCTTCAAACATAGGTTGGATGATTATATGAGCAGTAGGGGTTGGGTATAAATGGGACTGCCCAGTATGGGTCAATAAGCCCACTGCAGTTGCCTCCATTCTTATGTTCTTATGAGCTGCTACAACATCTCGTGAGGCCCTTCATAACACCATCTGTGAGGGAATTACTGCACCATGTCAGGTCCCTCATAACACCATCTGTGAGGGAATTACTGCACCATGTCAGGTCTCTCATAACACCATCTGTGAGGGAATTACTGCACCATGTCAGGTCTCTCATAACACCATCTGTGAGGGAATTACTGCACCATGTCAGGTACCTCATAACACCATCTGTGAGGGAATTACTGCACCATGTCAGGTCCCTCATAACACCATCTGTGAGGGAATTACTGCACCATGTCAGGTCCCTCAAAACACTATGTGAGGGAATTACTGCACCATGTCAGGTCTCTCATAACACCATCTGTGAGGGAATTACTGCACCATGTCAGGTCTCTCATAACACCATCTGTGAGGGAATTACTGCACCCTGTCAGGTCCCTCATAACACCATCTGTGAGGGAATTACTGCACCATGTCAGGTCCCTCATAACACCATCTGTGAAGGAATTACTGCACCATGTCGGGTCCCTCATAACACCATCTGTGAAGGAATTACTGCACCATGTCAGGTCTCTCATAACACCATCTGTGAGGGAATTACTGCACCGTCAGGTCCCTCATAACACTATGTGAGGGAATTACTGCACCATGTCAGGTCTCTCATAACACCATCTGTGAGGGAATTACAGCACCATGTCAGGTCTCTCATAACACCATGTGAGGGAATTACTGCACCATGTCAGGTCTCTCATAACACCATCTGTGAGGGAATTACTGCACCCTGTCAGGTCTCTCATAACACCATCTGTGAGGGAATTACTGCACCCTGTCAGGTCCCTCATAACACCATCTGTGAGGGAATTACTGCACCCTGTCAGGTCCCTCATAACACCATCTGTGAGGGAATTACTGCACCCTGTCAGGTCTCTCATAACACCATCTGTGAGGGAATTACTGCACCATGTCAGGTCCCTCAAAACACCATCTGTGAGGGAATTACTGCACCCTGTCCGGTCTCTCATAACACTACGTGAGGGAATTACTGCACCCTGTCAGGTCTCTCATAACACCATCTGTGAGGGAATTACTGCACCCTGTCAGGTCTCTCATAACACCATCTGTGAGGGAATTACTGCACCCTGTCAGGTCTCTCATAACACCATCTGTGAGGGAGATACTGCACCATATCCGGTCCCTCATAACACCATCCCTGAGGGTGTTATTACACTACGTGTTTGCTGGTCAACACCTCAGCGCACATGACCTATGTGACCTTTACTGTAAACATTAATCTGTATGTTCACTTTATGTTCCTTTTCCTTTCTCTAATAAAAGCTTTTGTCATCCCCCCCCCCCCCCTCCCCCGATGTCAATGTATATAATAAGTCATTTATGTCCAATGTATATTTTCAGCCTTCGGACTGCAGAACTTTTTCAATAAACCGTCACACACACACACACACACACACACACACACACCATTCGTGTTTCTTACTAGTCACGGGATGAGCTCCCCCCCCCTCCCCTACAGCCACAAACCAACAGGTCTTATAACTCAGGACAATAAGCTTAATGACAATGTCTTTTTGTAATGAACTGAAGTGTGTAGTAGCAGTGATACATCCTCTTGAAAAGTATAGCAGCTTCATCACTCCTTGTCACGGTTAAAGGGATGACAACATAGATAGACAGACAGACAGACAGACAGACAGACACAGACAGAAAATAAATCCCTGAAGGTACTAAAATGACTTTTTTTTACGGTTACCAAATTTATTGACAAAGATTTGAGTACAGTTTGCCTATTCTAAGTAATTCAGTCAGGTCTCGACGCTGAGGGTGGTATCACTTCTCACTGCCACACAGGACAGAGGTTCATACACAAACAAATACATCATATTCATTAACAGTATAAATAGGAAGAGGAGGAGGAAGAAAAGATGGGGGCAGGAGAAGAAGAAGGGGGGAGGAGGAGGAGAAGAAGGGGGAGGAGAAGAAGGGGGAGGGGAGGAGGAGGAGGAGGAGGAGGAGGAGGAGGAGGAGGAGGAGAAGGTAAAGAAGATAAAAAACTATTCTATAATCCCAATAATTCGTGCTCTCTCTCTCTCTCTCTTGACCATGCTTCCTTCACCACAACCTCCTCCTGCTTCTCCTATTGCTCCTCCTCCTCCTCCTCTTCTTCCCTCACTTCCTCTCCCTGTAACCCCTCCTCAGCTGCTGGTTCACCTCATCCAATGAGGCATGTAAGAAAGAAAATGTTGACTGTGACCTTGGCCTGTCCAATGCTGTACTTAAAAACATTCAAGTCAGAATCATGAACTCTGATCTAGAAGAAGTGAGAAATGCAGAGACATCTGACAGTTGTAGCATTCGTAAATATGACAAAATTTGTAACAAGAGGTACCGGTATGGCCAGCATAAGGACAGAACTAGACAATGTGATGTAGTTGTGGCCAGAATTAGGCTAGGATAGACACATCTGGCAAGTTAGTAACGCTGTACCCATACCGGAACAGTCAGCATGTAAACTTTGTGATAAACATTTAAAGCAGTGGTTCTCAACCTTGTTTGCCCCATGCACCCCTTTCACCATATGTCAGAATGTCATTCCCCCTTCCTTTCCAAGATTGTCTGCCTCAAAAAGTGCATTCCAAATAATATGCATATAATACTGAAAATCCTTTATTTTTTCCATATTAGTACATATACATTTACAATTTTACATGGATTATTTTTATAGTGGAGTTTTACAAATTAAATGCCAATTGAAAATGTTGATGGATTTATAAAACTTGAATAAAAGTAAATTAGTTTTTTTTTTATTTATAATGAGTTACTAACAGACCAAACTGAAGCATAATGCAATAAACAAAAAGTTCAAAAGAATACCAGGATATTGCAAATTTGTAATTAATTTTATTCAGATGAAGATTACAGTCAATGAGAAACCTGTGATTGTTTTTTCTTCGCCAATTCTGGGATACGCGGAGGAGTGCTTGAAAGGGCACAACGCAGGTCATTTTCTACCTCTAATCTACTACGTTGCTTCGTTTTAATTTGCAACAGAGTTGAAAAGCCTGACTCACAAAGATATGTCGACACAAACGGAAGCAATGCACGGACAGCTCTTTCTGCCACTTTTGGGTAGGAATCGCACATCAAGGGCCAAAATTCTGTGATTGATTTCTCATCGAACATATCTCTTGCTCCCGAATCAGTTTCCCTCCCCCCCCCCCCCCTGGAAACCTGAATTCCCCCCTGATTTAAAGCATACACCTGAACACTATATTATTGAATGTTACACTGTCAAAGACTTTAGGTCACCTGGCATATTGTATCATGAAGTATGTAATTACTACACTGAATCAGGAATGCTTGAGGATATTCTTGCTGTCTATCCAAAATTTGTTAGCCCACACTGATTAGTCCTCAAATAGACTATGACTTCTACTGTATATAAACCACTGTCTTGCGTGGCAGTCAACAGGGATATCACCCACATTAATATGACCTTCAATATGTATACTATTACTGAATATAATCTATTTATTTGTGTATAAACCTGCGTGGCAGTGAGAAGTGATAACACTCTCAGTGTCAAGACCTGACTGAATTACTTAGAATAGGCAAACTGTACTCAAAGCTTTGCCAATAAATTTGTTAACCGTAAAAAAATTCACCTCATCTCCTTCCGCTTTCCCTCTCCTCTTCCTCAATCTCCTCTCTCCCGCCTGCTCCTACTACTCCTCCTCCTTCCAAGCACACCTTCACCTCTAACCTCCTCCACTTAGCCCACCAGTGTCACAATAACAAAACTTAAGTGACCTCCACGGGATGCTCCTACCCGTCACTAGTCTTGTCTATGGCCTACCCGCGTGCTTCAGGTCTCCCAAGGTTGGTAAGGAAGAAAATACTCTCAAGGGTATGTACACTCTCTCTCTCTCTCTCTCTCTCTCTCTCTCTCTCTCTCTCTCTCATGGAGGAAAATATAGCCTGGCTCCATTATAATGCATAGCCAAGTCCTCTACAAAATGGCTGTAGAATGAATAATGAAGGAAAAATTTGCATATACAAGCCTCTCTCTCTCTCTCACAGCGCGCGCGCGCACACACGCACACACACACGCACACACCAGGAAGGCTAACATGGGTGGAGGTCGATACTCACCACACAAACATTTCCTTAAAACTTAAGTAACTGACAGTGGAGTGAATACCTGGTGTGCCTTACCTCCCTCCTCCCTTCCTTCTCTACCTTCCTCCCTCCTTCTCTACATCTCTCCATCCTTCTCTACCTCTCCCCTTGCCCCTCTCCCTCCCTCCTTCTCTACTATTTCTCACCCTCCTTCCAATATTCTTTACTCCCTCCTCCCCTCCCTTTACCTACCACACCTCTCTCCCTCCCTCCCTATTACCTCTATCCCTCCCTCCCTCCCTCCCTCCCTATTCCCTCAGTCAGTAACAATTATCTTTCTTTTCGACATATCTTACCTGCCACGCCCACACCTCTTATCTGCCACGCCCACTCCTCTTACTTGCCACGCTCACACCTCCTACCTGCCACGCCCAAACAACTCAACAAACATGCCTGTAACACGCCCCGTACCTGTGAACAAAGGAATACAAAACATCATTGGGGCGTCTATTTACAAACAATACTTATAAATAAACACACACACACACAAGTAATTGACCCCGTTAGACAGACACGTAGTAAAGATATCAGTCTCAATGCGTTTAATCTGGGACAACAATTATTCACTGCCAGGTGTACAGGGTATATACAGTATAGGAAGATCGTGTCGTATGCCACGCTGCAGTACAACACACACACACACACACACACACACACACACACACACACGAATAACTTATTTATACACCATGAATCTTGGCCTCAATCAGCATCTCTGGGGGTACGGTAAGGGAGGATGGGGGGTACAGTCCTGCCACACAAGGCCTGACACCCGTCAGTCCTCACGAGGAAAGGGGGGGGGAGGGGGGTAGGAGGGCGAGTGTGTGTGAATGTTTTTAACACCTTTACCCACGGTGAAGAATCTCTCCGAAAATACCCACTTCTCTGTCTGTGTATGTATGTATGTATGTATGTATCTATGCATGCATGCATGTATGTATGTATGTATGTATGTATGTATGTTCTGTACCAGACCATTGCCCCGCTGCCTTGCGGATTAACCTTGGTAAGTATAAGGCTACGGAAGTAAACTCCAAATGAAAAATCTGCGGTATAGGCGGAAGAGGTGACCACCATGGGAACCCAACGACTACACTGGCAGACGAGGGCAATGTATGATGGACAGGCTACTTAGGGGAAACCCAACAAACTGGGCTATACAATTGCACCACTGGATCAGAAAAAGGGAGAGCCAAGATGGGTGGTTGCAGCCTGCGCTCCTGCCTCACCACATAAATCAACTCACTCGCAGCCATCATCCAGCTCATCATACCTCCCATCATCACCAAACCCCTATACCCCCAAAAATCCTATGGCGATGGGGACAGGCAGAGATGACTGCCGGGCGTCTCTAGTCACAACTCTGTACATGGGCGGCACAGATAAGATGGTCGTTTATGCACTGGGATCGAGGCAACAGTGCAATCCGGTCCTGTCTGTGCGACTAAGCAGCCCCCTCGAGGAGCCAATCTCCTCACCCCACATGGGAAGGGGGCTAGAAAAGGTGCCTTAAACTAAGCCTGCCAAAAAAAAAAACTGACTGGGCAACTGCACCCAGTAAGGTCATCCTTATGCGGTCGAAAACACAATCAAAATCACAGATCCAAACAAAAACAAACTATACAACCTCTTATGGTCGCTGCATGGAATGTCAGGACCCTTCTGGATACTGGCACAAATGAGCGTCCTGAAAGAAGTACTGCTCTTGTGGCAAAAGAGTTGGCGAGGTATAACATCGACATAGCAGCCATTAGTGAGTCCTGGCTCCCACACGAGGGTCAACTCACATAACAGAGGTCTGGCTATACCTTCTTCTGGAACGGTAAGCCTGCTGCAGAGAGAAACCGCATTTATGGAGTTGGTTTTGCCATCTGCCAACATATCCTACACAGGCATACTGAAATCCTTATTGGGATCAACGAGTGCCTCATGACGCTCCGAGTCCCAATGAATTACTCACTTCATGCCTTTTTCATCAGTGCATACGCCCCAACACTGGATGCAGAGGATGGCATCAAGGAGGCTTTTTACGCCGACCTCGACAGAGTGCTAACCTCTATTCCCAAAGAAGATAAGATTTTGCTCCTTGGTGACCTCAATGTCAGAGTTGGCAGAGATGCTGACATTTGGCAGGGAATCATAGGGAGAAATGGACTAGGCAAGTGTAATCCCAACGGCCGACTCCTCCTCAGCAAGTGTGCTGCCCACAACTTCACTATCACCAATACCTTGTTTATGCAGGCCGAGTAGTTCAAGGGTTCGAGGCAACACCCATGATCCAAACACTGGCATCTCATTGATTACATCATTGTCAGAGAAAGAGATCGCCTGGATGTCCTCATCACCTGTGTCAAGTGTGGCTCAGGCCACTGTGACACTGATCATCGGCTCGTCAGAGCCAAGCTCTCACTTCACCCCAAAATGGTGAAGGCAGCAGCCTTTAGAAGAGGTTTTAACACTAAGTGTCTGGAGAATCCAGCAGAAGCGCATGCTTTCAGAGAGCAGCTCGAACGTGAGCTGATAAACAACCCAACAAAGAAGAACCCAAATCCCAGTGCCGAATGGGATATTCTCAACACTGCCATAACAAAACCTGCAGAGAGACCCTCGGCCAGATCGAAAGAATACACCAGGATTGGTTTGATGAAAATGACCTGGCAATCAATGTACTCATCAATGATAAATGTGCTGCTTTAGCTGAATGGTAGAACAACCCTCAGTCTCAGACCAAAGCTGATACCTTCCGCAAGAAGAAAGCTGTGGCCCAGCGGGAACTTCACAAGCTAAAGAATAATTGGTTTAAAAACAAAGCATGTGAAACACAAAAATTTACAGATCAGCACAAGATGCGCAAATTTTTCAATTCCACCAAAACATTTTATAGGCCAATAACTCGTGGCGCAGCCCCCCTCCGCTCCGACGGTAACTCCATAATTAAAAACGAGCCTCCTGCAGCACTGGAAAGAGCACTACCATTCACTGCTCAAAAAAAAAAACACTGATGTGGATATCCTGACTACTCAGCAGGTCCCTCAGCGTCCAGAGCTGACCCACCTCAGCTATCCTTCATCCCTGGATGAGGTAGCTACCACCATCAAACATATGAAAAATAACAAAGCCTTAGGGCCTGATGGAATCCTAGTCGAGGTGTATAAAGCAGGAGGACCTCTGCTTACCAGCCGTCTCCACTCTCTCCTGGAGAATATATGGGAAAAGGAGGAAATCCTATAATCCCATAATCCTCCTAGAATCTCAATGTGGCTTTAGACCATCACATGGCACCACTGACATGATCTTTGCTGCCCGCCAGATACAGGAAAAGTACAGAGAACAGCATCGTGACCTGTACATGGCTTTCATCAGCCTAACCAAGGCCTTCGACTCGGTCAACAGGGAAGCCCTCTGGTGGATCCTCAGCCGTTTTGGCTGCACCCCCCCCCCCCACCAAAAAAAAAATAATTCATCGCCATTGTGAGGCTACTTCACAATGGCATGAACGGCAGTGTCCTGCACTATGGCACCCAGTCTGAGTTCTTCCCTATCCAATCGGGGGTGAAACAAGGATGTGTACTGGCACCAACTCTTTTCCATCTTCTTGGCTGCCTTCCTTACTCGTGCCAGTGTCAATTTAGCCAGCGGGGTGGACATCGAGTACCGGATGAAGGGTTTTTTCCACATAAGACGACTCCAGGCAAGAACAAAGGTGTCAGCAACTTCCATTACTGAACTTCAGTATGCAAACGACCTCACCTTTGTTGCTCACGACCTACAGGAGTTCCTGAACATCTACGCAGATGCGTATGCACATTTCGGCCTTGAGGTAAATGTGTGAAAGACTCAGATTCTCTTTCAACCTGCCCCTAGTTCAGACACACCTCCACCATTCATCCATCTTAACGGTACTACCCTCTCTAATGTTACTCACTTTCAGTATCTCGGCTCCCACCTGTCCACCACCGCGGACATCGATGAAAAGATTCAGGATCAGATCAGGTGTGCATCTCAAGCCTTTGGCATACTCCGAAACCGTGTCTTCAGCTGTAGGGAGCTGAAATTATCTACAAAATTACACATATATCGAGCAGTGGTCCTCCCCACCCTGCTATATGGCAGCGAGACATGGGTCACATACATGAGGCACCTCAAGTCACTTGAAAACTTTCACCAACGTAGTCTACGTTCCATCCTCGGAGTTAGCTGGGAAGACAAGAGAACAAATGCCAGTATTCTTGCTGACACCAACTGTAGGAGCATCGAGGCTACCATTATCCATGAACAACGACGCTGGAATGCCCATGTTACCCGCATGGACGACAGTAGACTGCCAAAGCAGCTACTTTATAGTCACCTAACTAATAGTAAACATAACGCCGGCGGGCAACTGAAAAGGTATAAGGATAGTCTTAAGACAAACCTGAAAAAGTGCCAAATCGACCCCCTCACCTGGGAGACGATTACTCCACATCGAAACGCTTGGAGGAGCACCACACGAGATGTCAATACTTTCGAGTTAGCCCAACTGCAAACCGAGGCAGACAAGCGCCAACGCTGGAAAGACGCTGCCACCGCCCCTCCCTCACTCGATGTAGCCCTCCACATGTGCAACATCTGTGAACAACTCTGATGGTCCCGTATCGGCCTCTTTAGTCACCTCAAAACTCACCAATGAAGGTGACATCCCTAATAACTCATATCATTGTATCATAGCTGGATGATCGTCATACTCGATTCCGATTGACAAAACAGTAGTAGTAGTATGTATGTATGTATGTATGTATGTATGTATTACCTGTACTATGCATGTATGTATGTGCAAATATGTATTCGTATGACGAGATTTCTGCCCTAAGCATATGTTATATCCACGTTTCTGATTACAGTGCCCAGGTGAGAGGTACAGTACAGGTGCAGATAGATAATACAGGTACAAGTACATATACAATAATCGATAAGCCTGGTGTACTCGGCTTGCCTGGCGTGTACGTGTATGCGGTGACCAAAGCCAACTCCGTGACATGTACAGTCAGCCAAAGATGCACCGACCCCACCCTGGGTCTCGTGCTCGCAATTTTACCTGGCAATACTTGGTAAAGGAAGGCTGTATGTAAAGGTGATTGTGATTGGTGGATCTGTTTTCGGCTGTAACACTGTTAAGATAATTATTAAACAAACCAAAGGTAATTTTTTATGATAATAAACTATTCATTGTTATTTTAGAGCATGAGAAGCTTCCAAATGTTCGTATATTTGTTTAAATAACGAAGAAACTTTTCTGTGAGAATCTTGTGGCAGATGTGGTTGTTGTTGTCGAGTTGCCAATTCATTAATATAATTTTCTTAATTATTTCAACAAACATACGAACATTTGGAAGCTTCTCATGCTCTAAGATAACAATGAATAGTTTATTATCATAAAAAATTACCTTTGGTTTGTTTAATATTTATCCTGAGAGTGATACAGCCGAAAACAGATCCACCAATCACAATCACCTTTACATACAGCCTTTCTTGTTGTTGTTGTTGTTAAGATTGTCGGACCGTAGTCCGACACGGGCCTTTGCCTGTAGGCGGCCCGTTTGGTGGTTCCGGCTGGAGCTCCTGGAGCAGCAGACCGGATTAGGATTGGAGGTGGTCCCACCTGCAGATTGGAAGGATACTGTAGGTTGCAAGTGTGAGCGGACCCCCGATCAGTGGACGCTTACCACCAACCCCCACTCTTGGACGTGGTCAGTTTCGGAGTGGCGCGCCCCCCGAACTGGGGTCAGCACTTGCTGGGAGAGGATACTTTCTAAGCTATCTGGGTGGTGGGTATAGTGTGATGACCCGGAGGTGGTGGTGAATGTGGTCTGTGTGGGCCTTTCGGGTTAGAGTGGCCGCTGGTGTTGTGTGTGCTTCTTGGGAGATTTGAGTTCTGTTTCGGAGGCTTTGTGTGACTTCGCAGTCGAGGAGATAGTGTTCAAGTGGGTTGGCTGCTGGCTGCTGGCTCCTGGCAGTAGGTGCATTCCATGACGTCATTTCCGATCATCTGCCAGGAGCACTTGTACCCTAGTCGTAGTCGATGAAGGCTGACTTGGGTTTGTCTTGGTGTTTTCTTGTCAGCGAAAGGTGGTTCCCCTTTTGTAGCCGCCAGGTACCATTTGGCTGATTGGGAACCAGCGTTGAATGCGTGAAGGAAGCTCTTTTTGATGTGGAGCTTGCTAGTCTTTCTAAGGTGATTCTTGATCTGTTGCACGCTTGCTGGAACTTGGATGTGTACGCTACTAGAACGTGTAGCTGCCTTGGCTGCTTCGTCTGCCACGTCGTTTCCTCCGATCCCTACATGACTGGGAATCCAGTGTAAGACGACTGGGCGGTTTTGGCTTTGGAATTCCTGTAGCTGTGCGAGGATCGATGTTATGATGTGGACGTTGTCTCTTGGTTGACTGTGTTGCAGCGCCTGCATGGCCGATTTTGAGTCCGTGTGAATTATGATGGACTTGTTGTTGTGTTGCAGCGTGTTGTAGGGCCTTTGAGATTGCTACCAGCTCTGTTTGTAGGGTGGAGCAGTCATTGGAAAGTCTCCATCGGAGGGTCTGACCTTGGGTGTAGAAGGCCGCTCCGGATCTATGATGTTTTGGATCCACCGAGCCGTCTGTGAAGTATGATGCTGCATCAGCCGGTGTCTCGGTGGCTATGACTTCCAGTTATTTTTTTGAGGTCCTCCTTCTGGAGGTCAGCCTTCCTTTACCATGTATTGCCAGGTAAAATTGCGAGCACGAGACCCAGGGTGGGGTCGGTGCACACGTGTTTGAATGTCGTTTAAGTAATCAAATTCTGATATGCACACGGGGTCATTTAATAACATGTGTGTGTGTTAATTCACCAATACGATCATGGGGTTGTGTGACGTGTACGTGTGAATCAAAATTTTCTAACACACACACACACACCGCCCACCAAGGTCTGCCACCCACGCCCACAAGCTGAGGACAATGTTTATTATCACTAGTGGCATCAGATATACGCATTAGATGTTACTACTGAGAGAGAGAGAGAGAGAGAGAGAGAGAGAGAGAGAGAGAGATGCAATATGCTACGGTACAGTATAACGTTAACCTTGCACATCACCACACGCTTGAGGCACAACACTCGACCTCACCTGACACGACACTTGTTCAACCTTTGTACCAGACAGTTATTAATTACTGTAGTGTACAATATATCGGGATAAAAACTGTACCACTGCATTTGTCGATTATTGTACCAAACCGAATCAGTTATATACATCATTCAGTGTACAATTTATGGAACAAAACACAACAAGTCTCAAGAATCGAATCAATATCATCATCACAGTCGTCACGAGAAGTTCAGCTGGCTATCGTCCTTCTCATCTTCGACTTTCAATAGATCGTTAGCGTAGTGTCTCATGTCAGGTCAGGTCACGTCAGGTTAGGTAAGGTTAAGTCAGGCCAGAAGTCATGTTTGGGTTGGCTATTCAAACATAAACACATTGATTTGCAACATTCTCTCTCTCACACCTCACCAACACCCCCACCCTCCTTCACACCTCACCAACACCCCCACCCTCCTTCACACCTCACCAACACCCCCACCCTCCTTCACACCTCACCAACACCCCCCACCCTCCCTCACGCCTCACCAAAACCCCCCACCCTCCCTTACACCTCACCAACACCCCTACCCACCCTCACGCACACCCCCACCCTCCCTCACGCACACCCCCACCCTCCTTCACACCTCACCAACACCCCCCACCCTCCCTCACGCCTCACCAAGACCCCCCACCCTCCCTCACACCTCACCAACACCCCCACCCACCCTCACACCTCACCAACACCCCAACCCACCCTCACACCTCACCAACACCCCCACCCTCCCTCACACCTCACCAACACCCCAACCCTCCCACACACATCACCAACACCCCAACCCTCCCTCACACCTCACCAACACCCCAACCCTTCCTCACACCTCACCAACACCCCCACCCACCCTCACACCTCACCAACACCCCCACCCTCCCTCACACCTCACCAACACCCCAACCCTCCCACACACCTCACCAACACCCCCACCCACCCTCACCACACCCCCACCGACCCTCACACCTCACCAACACCCTCCACCCTCCCACACCTCACCAACACCCCCACCCTCCCTCACACCTCACCAACACCCCCACCCACCCTCACACCTCACCAACACCCCCACCCACCCTCACCACACCCCCACCCTCACACCTCACCAACACCCCCACCCTCCCTCACACCTCACCAACACCCCCACCCTCCCTCACCAACACCCCCACCCACCCTCACACCTCACCAACACCCCCACCCACCCTTACACCTCACCAACACCCCCACCCACCCTCACCAACACCCCCACCCACCCTCACACCTCACCAACACCCTCCACCCTCCCTCACACCTCACCAACACCCCCACCCTCCCTCACCAACACCCCCACCCACCCTCACACCTCACCAACACCCCCACCCTCCCTCACACCTCACCAACACCCCCACCCTCCCTCACACCTCACCAACACCCCCACCCACCCTCACACCTCACCAACACCCCCACCCTCCCTCACACCTCACCAACACCCCCACCTTCCCTCACACCTCACCAACACCCCAACCCTCCCACACACCTCACCAACACCCCCACCGACCCTCACACCTCACCAACACCCCAACCCTCCCTCACACCTCACCAACACCCCCACCCACCCTCACACCTCACCAACACCCCAACCCTCCCACACACCTCACCAACACCCCCACCGACCCTCACACCTCACCAACATCCCCACCCACCCTCACACCTCACCAAACCCCAACCCACTCTCACACCTCACCAACACCCCCACCCACCCTCACACCTCACCAACACCC
>CAUDMG010003985.1:1167500-1242500 GCA_958450375.1 Homarus gammarus
TTACAAAACCAGGAAATATATACGTGATTAAATGTAAAGATTATTATTATCACTATTTTATATATGAGATACAATATCCCGTTGTATGGTAAATGTTATATGAATACACCTAACCTAACCTAACCTGACCTGACCATAATTATAGGACACGTGTGCGGCTGGTTCACGCCTTGGGTACCCCCTGACCACCCAGCCGTGAATGAGTACCAGCACCTCACTTTACGGTAGAGGGCGCTGAAGAACGTCGAGAGCAATGCTAATGACACTTCCTGCTCCCGTGTACCATAGGCTTATACTCGCCTGTGTGTTGTGCCCGTCATGTCCTTACACGAGACCCCGCTTTCACTTCCCTAGGACACCACTTTCCTTGACCTAGGATTATAGGACACCTTGGACAGTCAGTGTTGCTTATACGAGGGAGGGAGGTGTCGACAACGTTTACCATAAGAGTAGATAAGTTACAGTAGATAAGTTACACTACATAAGTTACAGTAGATAAGTTACAGGTAGTTACACATGCTCCTGTGATCTACAAAACACCATCTCCTCTTATTACTCCACCTTTACTGTACTGGGGACGTAACTACTGACAGCACCCCCCCCTCCTCCCACCCTGTCAGGCGTCGAGTGTTTCCCTGTTTCCTACTCAGTAAAGATACACATTAAATTCTGGTATTCACTTTCCCGAAATCGCATCATGCAACAGCTGTAAACTTTGACTCTGATCTAAACTACCACTTCCAGTGTCGGTGGAGTGAAGTGGCGTGTAGTGGACAGTGCAGTGTAGTGGCAGTGTAGTGGTGAGTAGTGTACAGTGTAGTGGTGTGTAGTGTACGGTAGTGGTGTAGAGAAGATACAGTGTGGTGGGAGTGTTGCACCATACAGCGTCATAAAGAGAGCCGTCCTAATACCTTCAACTGTCCGAGTGTCATGGTAGAGCCCTAAGACCCCCAGGATCAGGCTTATGTATGTATGTATGTATGTATGTATGTATGTGAGTGTATGTATGTATGTATGTATGTGTATGTGAGTGTATGTGTGTATGTATGTATGTATGTGTGTAAGTATGCATACATGTACGTATGTATGTATGTATGTATGTGTGTGTGTGTGTGTGTTTAGGTCATCCAGACAGGTGAGTGGGCGTGGTGTCTGGGTGACGTCAACGGGGCGGGGTCACCTGCGTGTAGATCTCTCATATCAACTCACTCCAACTTAGCTGAACCACACCACACACACACACACACACACACTTCCGGAACATATTTTCAAAGCCTCCTAAATACAAACTTAAAAAAACAAAAACATTCTGAAACATCAAAAACATTACAGCTCACAACATCTGTTTTTGTCTGTATTTACGTTTTCTTGCACTAACAATTATCGTGGAATTACCAAATGAAGTTTAATGGGCACTAGTAATGTAATTTTCATAATGACACGCAAGGTAATACACAAATGACGTAACCGCCCCCCCCAAAAAAAGATAAGAAGTGTGGGTATTGATCTGTACAATGCCTCCGTAGTTAAATTTGACCTCCGACCTACAGCTGTGACCTTGACCTTTCACCGAGACTTGAATCCGGTGCACTTGGTCTGGCAGTGTCATCCGTTCACGTGGCGCCTTTATCCATACAGAAGCTCACGGCAACGTACCCAGACAGACAGACAACCGAACACAAACCTTTTGATGGTGGACTGACGTGTACCTTGACACACACACACACACGACGGCGTCATCGTCAATCTTAAACACTCCCTCATTAATTAAAGTTACACACTAATTTTTCTTTTCCGGTCAGTTACGTCTCACTAGCCATTAATACAAGTCACTCTCTAAATATAACCCCCCCCCCCCCACCACCACCACCATAACAACATTGTGCATGGTAGGCGTAGTCCTTGTTGTCTTTTGTGACCGCGGGGGGGGGGGGGGGGGGGGGAGGGGAGGGGGGAGGAAAAAAACCGGTTACAATAGCGAGCGAGCATAGAAGAACGGACTCATTGACCCCTGCCCCCCCCCCCATACACAAAACAACTAATGTGGCTCAATATTACAACACCATCACGCCATTCCACACAGGATATGACTAATATAAACCGACATTTTACTAGATACACGATTCCAAAAGGTTCATAAGTCCATTATTTACTTTCCTCTTAGCTGGGGTCACACAGGAGCGTCAGTGGTAATGCAACACCATATTACCCTCAGTATTAAGTGGTATTCTATGTAACTTTATTTTGTTTTTAAATGAGGTGAGTTTTAAAATGTGTTCTTGCATCATCACGAGGCGAGGACATAACTTTATAAATGGCCTATGTGTAGATTACGTTTGGTTAGGTTAGGTTAGGTTAGGTTAGGCACCCCAGCTTATTTCACCTTTTTTTTTTTAGATTAACGGATCCTAACGCGATCTGAAGGAGTTAGGTTAGCTGTGAGGGGCTAGGTTAGGTTAGGCTAGGTTAGGTTAGCTTTAAGTTAGGGTAGCTTAGCTTTGTTAGATTAGATTAACTTAGCTTCAGATAAGATTAGATAAACTTTAGATTAAAATTAGATTAGTTTAGATTAGGTTAGGTTAGATTAGATTAGGCTAGATTAATCATCAAGGTGCTCCTTAGAAATGAATATTTACAGACAGGGCTGAACGTGTATACCTGAGTGACTAATGACGACTGTCCGCCACACACAGGGCGGATGGCTGACCATAAACTGTGAAAAGATATATATATATATTTCATGTATCATAAACGTATAATATATTTATATAATATGATATGATTCTATATATATATATATATATATATATATATAGATAGATAGATAGATTGTGTGTGTGTGTGTAATAATAATAATAATAATAATAATAATAATAATAATAATAATAATAATAATAATAATAATCAACGGTTTATTGAAAGAGCATGGCAGGCGGAAGGCTGAAAATATACAGTTACATAATTGGGGAATGGGTCACTTGATTGACAAATAATATACAAGTAACATAAGTGATACAAATATGATATATAATAACTAGGTGGGGAGAAGGTCATACTACAGGGCAATTCAACAGTGACAGTGCAAAAACGTAAGATTGACTGGGAGTGAATTCACTGGTTGATTACAAGTTATTGATCATTTTTACAATGGTTCTTATCGCGATCAGTTCGTGCTCCTATGGGCTGGATGCGGTTGTGGTGTCGAACGACAATTCGCGGATGAGGGATCTCGGGTGGTAGTAGGAGCCAGTGTCGAGGATGGTGCAGAATCCTCTCACCAAATTTGCAGATGAGGTTGTGGTGATGGTCAGAGAGAGCCGAGAGGGTCAGTGTGTTGAGCGCTTCTTGATATGTGGAGTAGGAAGGGGAGAGAATAATTTTGCATGCCCTCTTTTGAACTTTTTCTAAGTTGTTTACGTTGTGTGGCATTTAGGGAGGAAGACCAGGTAGGGGAGGCATAGGTGAGCTTGGGAAGTATGAATGTTGAGTAAACACCGAGGAACTCGGGCGCAGGAACTCCGAGGGACTTGAGTCGGCGGAGGAGGTGGAGACGGAAACTGGAGGATTTGACAACTTCACTGACGTGTGTTTTCCGATTTAGTTTGTTATATATAGTGACGCCGAGGAGCTTAGTGGAGTCTACAACTTGGAGTGCGTTGGGGCCTAAAGTAATGGAAGGGGGTGGGACAACGTCGGAGGAGAGGTTCATGGTTGATGGTGACGTGGTTGTTGGTGGCCCAGTTTTGGAGACTGTTCAATAAATCCTGAAGGGCGGTATAGTCGGAAGCGGAGTTCTTGACACTGATCCCAATGGTTGAGTCGTGGACATATTTCCAGCGAGCAGGGGTTTCTCTTAGGGCATCATTGATAAACATAAGGAAGCAGAGTGGTCCCATCTTGGTGCCTTGGGGGACGCCACAGGTGAGTGACTGAAAGGTGGAGACAGCCCCTCGGAAGCGTACAGCTTGGCGTCGGTTACTGGGGAAGTCTGTAAGCCATGGTGTAAGACTTCTTCGAAACCCGAGGTCGATAGCTTTGTTGATGATTAAATTGTGGTCGACAAGGTCGAATGCCTTGGTGAAGTCAATGAAGGCGACAGCTACAGACGTTTTTCATTTTTCCAGATGGTGGTATATGTAGTCGAGAAAGCTGACAAGACAGTGAGTGTGTGTGTGTGTGTGTGTATTAATACCCCGTATAGGTATAGGAACAATAGCGTCATGTGTTGAGCCCAATCAGCATGACACAGTGTTTACATCCACCACTGATGACCAACCTAACCTAACCTATATATACAACACAACTAACCCAAACAACACAACCCAAAAATCTAACCTAACCATAACAACTATATTCCCCCACACACGAGCCCTCATACACCTACAAGTCCTCACCTCTTCTATATACAAAATAAAACATATAAAAAGACGAGAAGAAAAATTTTAATGTTATTCATAAAAATGTAGAGACATAAGTGAGTGATGCAAAACACGTACCACACCAGTGTGTGTGTGTGTGTGTGTGTCTTGAGATGAAGGGGGTGACTCACGGTCAGCTGCTGGAGGCTTGACTCATGACGTCATCGCCACCACCACAAGACGTTACCACCGCAGGGCGACTACCACCACCACATGACAACAAACACCACTACTACCACTACCATAAGACAACAGACACCACTACTACCACCACCACATGACAACAAACACCACTACTACCACCACCACATGATCACACAACCACCACCACATGACAACAAACAACCATTACTACCACTACCATACGACAACAAACACCACTACTACCACCACCACATGACAACAAACACCACTACTACCACCACCACATGGCAACAAACAACCATTACTACCACTACCATAAGACAACAAACACCACTACTACCACCACCACATGACAACAAACACCACTACTACCACCACCACATGATCACACAACCACCACCACATGACAACAAACACCACTACTACCACCACCACATGACAACCACCATTACCACAAACTCCACAATACAAAGAGCCTTTTCCTCACATATGGAACTATATATTAACATTTTGTTCTCAACTTGAAAATTGAATGTTCACTCCAGCCAATAATGATGATGATGATGAATGATGATGATAATAATAATAAAGGACAGGAAGACGGAGGATTGTATCATAATTAAGTTCCTATTCCACTGAGAGAGAGAGAGAGAGATTTTCATACCATCTCTGAACCTTTGAAATGTACCCCCTTGATGCCGAGGGGGGGGGGGGGGAGGGAGGGAGGGATGAGGGAAGAGTAGGAAAACTTAGACTCCTGTTGACGTGTTATTATGCCTCCCTTCGTCACTGAGAGATTGTTCAACGGGAAGAGGAGAAAGAGGAGGAGGAAGAGCAAAGAGGAGAAAGGGGAGGAGGGAGCAGGAGGAAGAGGGAGGAGGAGGAAGAGGGAGGAAGAGGGAAGAGGAGGAAGAGGAAGAGGAGGAAGAGGAAGGAGGAGGAAGAGGGAGGAGGAGGAAGAGGAAGGAGGAGGAGGAGGAGGAGGAGGAGGAGGAGGAGGAGGAGGAAGAGGGAGGAGGAGGAGGAAGAGGGAGGAAGAGGAAGGAGGAGGAAGAGGAAGGAGGAGGAAGAGGGAGGAAGAGGAAGGAGGAGGAGGAGGAGGAGGATATTAAAAAAAACTGCAATGGCCTCGCTGGCTGTCTGCTGCAACGGGAAGGACAAAGACAACGAAACATTGACCGTCTGAGAGGAACCTCTATGAGTACACACGATCACAGAGAGTCCCTTTTAACGGGCGAGTGGGCGGGAGATAATGGAGGAAGCGGGTGAGAGACCACTCATTACATTCTACAGCAACGTCTTAAACTGCTCACTTATCATTCACTATCATGACAAATGAGACTGCTGCTACTACTACTATTACTACAACTCCTCCTCCTTCTCCTACTACGTGGTCTCCAGCCTCCCCCTATAGCCACACCTCCGCCGCCATTTTATTACCTTAATATAAAATTTCCAAATACATAAGTAGCTCTCCTAGCCGTGTTGAGTTAGTTGAGCGGCATTCAGTGACTGTTGCCTCATAGTCAATATCTGCACCTGTTGTCGGCTTTGGGGCCGAAGATCTCGTTCCCCTGAGGCAGAGCAATGCAGACCTAAGGAGAGAGGACAGTCGACATCTTAACCAGGCTGTAACATAACTTCTGGGCTGCTGCTTCCGTTCAGATAGCACCTCCACGAGTCTGGCGTAGAAACATCTTGCACTTGGTCCCATCCCACCAGAGGTTGTGAACACTAGAGGAGTGAAGCTGCCTTGATCAACATTACGAATTCTCTCCCAGTATGCCCTAATCTTGCTACTACTACTACTACTACTACTACTACTACTACAACTACTCCTCCTACTACTACTACTGGTCGCCATCATCACCATCTTTGAGTCAGACCGTAACGTAACCCTCAGCTGGTCCACCCAAGGCCCTGTCAAGTGGCTGCCGCCCTTGTGACGTGCCGAGTGTTTTGAAGATGCGTCCAGAGTAAACAATGTTGTAGTGAACTCGAGT
Source organism: Homarus gammarus (assembly GCA_958450375.1). Taxonomy (NCBI): domain Eukaryota; kingdom Metazoa; phylum Arthropoda; class Malacostraca; order Decapoda; family Nephropidae; genus Homarus; species Homarus gammarus. The sequence goes on from CAUDMG010003985.1 coordinate 1,174,066, forward strand.
GTAAACAACGATATATAAAATCAAGCGTAATTAATTATATGTAAAGTCGAGCGTAATTAATTGTATATAAAATCACGCGTAAATAATTATGTATGGTCAAGCGTATTTTATAATGGTACGATATGTCAAGTGTAAATAACAGGATATAAAGTAAAAAATTAGGCCTTATTATATCAAATTTCCTATCAGTAAATATAAGGCGAAAAAACACAAAATTAGACCTATCTTCAAATTGCCACCCCCCCCCCCCCCTCTCCCTCCATTTCCATTCAACTATTCAGCTCACACACCACTAACTCAAGCTAAGAAATAATCAACACACTCACCCACATACAAAGTCACTTAACTAGATCGACCTTTAAGTCAAAACAGCTCTTAATATAATTATATACGCCGAGATACTCATTTGACCTACAGCTGTTTGACCGTTATAAGAAATTTAAAGAAAATTTCAAATCAATATTAATTTTCCTCCCTCAAAAATATTACAATACTTATTATTTATTTTTTAACCTCAAATCACCATTGAATAGTGTAGATGTTAAGGAAGACATTTGATATTTGTGTTTACAGAATCCCTCCCGGAAGTGTCATACAAATAATGGTATAATTTATGTAACTCTTTAAAACTCTTAGTCGTGTTCTTTTAACATTCCCGCCACGAGCCTTCAGTCAAAAGCGGAAATTACTGATAAGAATACAATTACGTGTTCCAGATAACACTACTGCATTGTGGAACCTCTCTCATCAAGGGACTTTGTAAACACGAACATCAAGGGACTTTGTAAACACGAACATCAAGGGACTTTGTAAACACGAACATCAAGGGACTTTTGTAAACACGATCAAGGGACTTTTGTAAACACGAACATCAAGGGACTTTTGTAAACACGAACATCAAGGGACTTTTGTAAACACGAACATCAGGGACTTTTGTAAACACGAACATCAAGGGACTTTTGTAAACACGAACATCAAGGGACTTTTGTAAACACGAACATCAAGGGACTTTTGTAAACACGAACATCAAGGGACTTTTGTAAACACGAACATCAAGGGACTTTTGTAAACACGAACATCAAGGGACTTTTGTAAACACGAACATCAAGGGACTTTTGTAAACACGAACATCAAGGGACTTTTGTAAACACGAACATCAGGGGACTTTTGTAAACACGAACATCAGGGGACTTTTGTAAACACGAACATCAGGGGACTTTTGTAAACACGAACATCAGGGGACTTTTGTAAACACGAACATCAGGGGACTTTTGTAAACACGAACATCAGGGGACTTTTGTAAACACGAACATCAAGGGACTTTTGTAAACACGAACATCAAGGGACTTTTGTAAACACGAACATCAGGGGATTTTTGTAAACACGAACATCAGGGGATTTTTGTAAACACGAACATCAAGGGACTTTTGTAAACACGAACATCAAGGGACTTTTGTAAACACGAACATCAAGGGACTTTTGTAAACACGAACATCAAGGGACTTTTGTAAACACGAACATCAGGGGATTTTTGGAAACACGAACATCAGGGGATTTTTGGAAACACGAACATCAAGGGACTTTTGTAAACACGAACATCAAGGGACTTTTGTAAACACGAACATCAAGGGACTTTTGTAAACACGAACATCAAGGGACTTTTGTAAACACGAACATCAAGGGACTTTTGTAAACACGAACATCAAGGGACGCAAATAATGACCTCGGGAAAGCAAGTGATTAACTCAGATACTTTTAAAAGACCTTTATGGGATATGTGAGAGAACTTGTAAAGGAATTTGGAATACAATGTGTGTGTGTGTGTGGGTGAGTGCGTTAACTCGCTCCCCCCAAGATAGCCTCGTTAGGTATGCCATGAAGACACTTGCTTGATGCTGGCTTGTAAACTTGCGCTACAAAACTTAGTAACTTAATGAAGAAAATAAGTTTACCCAAGTTAAGAGCTTTACCCGAGCATCATGGCATTAAAAATTCACACCGTCTCACTCTAAAACAAATGAAGTTTACTCGTAAGGGAGTACATTGTGTGACTAGAGAGGAAACATATTATTCTTATGAGTATACCATGTACTGTATTGTCAAGGTGTGTGTGTGTGTGTAAGTATTGTACTCATGAACGTTTAAAAAAAATTGCCTTTTGAAATGTTGGGATACACAACTAACCACTCAGAGAGCTTGACTTACTGGCCAATCAAGGAGTTTGTTTTAACGGACATTCGCCTAACTTACCGGCCACTCAGAGAATCTAACTTACTGGCCACTCAGAGAATCTAACCTACTGACCACTCAGCCACAGAGATCCTACTGTAACTTACTGACTACTCCAAAAGCCTGACTTCATGGTCACATCACATCGCATGACTTATTGGCCAATCAGACTGCACAACATAATGGCCACTCAGAGAGCATGACATACTGACCCTCGGAAAACATAACATCAGGCCACTCAGAGAGCATTTCCCTCAGTCACCCCACGGAGTCTGGCGGCGGCCCCTGCCTGTGGCGTCAGACAGGATGAGATAGGCGAGAGATAAGATCAGTTTATCTCCGTGAAGAACTTTGCGTTGATCAAAACACCTCTGAGTCAAGAGTATTTTTTTTAATGTTCAGTTGTATTAATAGAGATGAATAATTAAATGCTCTCGGCAGTTTCGATAATAGCGGGATCACCTGAAGATTAGACACCTTAGCTTATTTCACCTCAAGATTAGACACCCCATTTTATTTTACCTGAAGCTTAGACACCCCAGCTTATTTCACCTGAAGATTAATCACCCTAACACTTACTAAAGGTTGGGTTAAGTTATAATAGGTTATGTTACGTAATGTTAGGTTAGTTTAGACTAGGTTAAGCGTTAGGTTAGTTTTGGTTAGGTTAGGTTAGGTGGTGGGCGTCAGTGTAGGAGAAGAGTTACACATTAGTTAGTACTCTCCGGGGTTGTGGTTTGGTTAGGTTAGGTTGTGGGCGTCAGTGTAGGAGAAGAGTTACACATTAGTTAGTACTCTCCGGGGTTGTGTTTTGGTTAGGTTAGGTTAGGTGGTGGGCGTCAGTGTAGGAGCAGAGTTACACATTAGTTAGTACTCTCCGGGGTTGTGTTTTGGTTAGGTTAGGTTAGGTGGTGGGCGTCAGTGTAGGAGCAGAGTTACACATTAGTTAGTACTCTCCGGGGTTGTGTTTTGGTTAGGTTAGGTGGTGGGCGTCAGTGTAGGAGCAGAGTTACACATTAGTTAGTACTCTCCGGGGTTGTGTTTTGGTTATGGCTGGCAGTTTTAATCTGAAACTCTGGGCAACTTGTTATATAATTCATGCCCCGTTCACCGCTTATTGTTATGAGTGCACAGCTTTCTGGCAAGACTTAAAATCCGCTGAGCTTTTCCCTTTGAGTTGAGAGAAAGAGGAAAGAGAGTGGGAGAAAACATAAGGAAAAAGATGAGACAGGGAGAATAGAAAGAAAAGAGAGAGAGAAGAGACAGAAAAGAGAGAGAGAAGAGAAAGATAATATAGAGAAAAGCGAGAGGGAATAGAGAGAACGAGAAAAATAATGAGAAAACATCAGAGGGGAGAAGAGAGAAAACACGAAAGGGAGAACGAGAAAAGAGCGAGAGAAAGGGAGTGAGAGGAGAGACAGGGAGAATAAAAATAGAGAGAAAAGAGAGAGCGAGTGAATAGTGAAAAAAAAATCATTATCCGCTCTGGAGTCTCATAGAGCTCGCAAAAAAAAGACGACCATCTCTCTCTCTCTCTCTCTCTCTCTCTCTCTCTCTCTCTCTCTACTCATACCACAGACATAAACAAACATAGAGGGGGCTGATGGTCATGTTATTTCCCCCCCAAAATTTGAGGATAATTACGCCATCAAGGGAGAGTTGGCCACTGAGTCTAGGGGAGGAAATTGTTATCTTCTCCCCCACCAATGCAACTTTATCCTCCCCATCCATGCAACTTTGTCTCTCCCCACCAACGCAACTGTCTTCTCCCCATCAACGCAACTTTGTCTCTCCCCACCAACGCAACTGTCTTCTCCCCATCAACGCAACTTTGTCTCTCCCCACCAACGCAACTGTCTTCTCCCCACCAACGCAACTGTCTTCTCCCCACCAACGCAACTGTCTTCTCCCCATCAACGCAACTTTGTCTCTCCCCACCAACGCAACTGTCTTCTCCCCATCAACGCAACTGTCTTCTCCCCATCAACGCAACTTTGTCTCCCCACCAACGCAACTCAGTCTGGTCAACCCCCCCCCCACTGTCCTCCCTCCCCCTACCAACGCACCTATACACACAACGCCACCTTTGAGTCCTGCCTTCAGCGAAACTCATTCTCTTATTTTCATTTATGAGGGTAAAAAATTTTGAACGTACAAGCCCTTTGAGAATCTGGATCCATGGGGGAGGGGGGAGTGTTGGTGAGAAAGTTTGCGGCCATAAAACTGGGTGTGGTCAATGCTTCCTGCCCCCCCCCCCCCTACACCCGACCTCTTTCCAATTCTCTTCCTTAAATTCTCTCTCTCTCTCTCTTCCTTCCTCTGCGATTTAAGTTTATTCTGTAATGTTATTTTCTTGTTCCTCCTTCACGATGTCTCCCTCCCTCCCGTGTGTGTGTGTGTAAGCGTTCTCTGTCCAGGTGACTAAGTTTCCCGTATGGTTTGTGGGCGAGTAAAGCGGCTTTTCCTCCCCTCCTCTTCCCTCCTTCCTTTTCTTCCCCCCTTCTCCTCCGTCTCCCCTGCCCTCCTCGCCCCCCCCCCCCTCCTCGCCATACATAAGTGATCGCCGTGTTCCTTGTCTTAACTCTTCTGTCCTATACATTGTTGATCAGGGTGTTGCTCCTCCCACCCCTCACCAGTCACCCGATCTCCTTAACTGTCTTACCCCTCTCTCCCCGACCACCCCTCTCTCTCTCCCCGACCACCCCTCTCTCTCCGACCACCCCTCTCTCCCTCTTCCCTCACCATGTCTTTAGCCTCTCTTTGATCCTAAACTAAAAAAACTATCTGCGTTCTCTTATTACTTACTCCCTCCTCCTTTCCCTTCCTCCTCCCACTTACTCGGTTTCTTGTTCCCGTTCTCTTCTTATTCACCTCTCCTCCCACCTCCTACCTCTCAGTCACTTAGGGCCTGATCTTTCCCTTCTTACACCTGTCCTGACACCCTCCCCTCACCTTTCTCCCACCTTTCCCCATCTCTGTCATGTCTCCCTTCACCCATCTCCTCTCTCTCTCTCCCCCCACACCATTCTACAGCCCCTAACCTAACTCACACAGACGCCCATAATAATGCCTAGTCACTCATAATGCCACCAAGTTAATCACAAGAGGCTAATAATGATCAATGTGAAATTATAATACTCATAATGACCCAAGCGCCCGTCGTGACTCACAGATGCTCATAATGACTCACACTAAGTGCCTCACCTTTCACTCTCTCAACCCTGTGACCCTCTTCCTCTCAGTCACTCCTTCACCTCTCCCTCTTCCTCTCCTCGTTCCTCCTCCCTAGTACTCCTTCATCCCCCTCCCTCTTCTCACATCCTAGACACTCCTAAACCCTCCCTCCCCTCACATCCCAGACACTCCTACGCCCCCCTCCCTCCAAAACACTCCTCACACCCCACTCCCTCTCCTCACATCCCACACACTCCTACACCCCCGCCTCCCTCCCTGAAAACACTCCTCACACCCCACTCCCTCTCCTCACATCCCACACACTCCTACACCCCCGCCTCCCTCCCTGAAAACACTCCTCACATCCCACTCCCTCTCCTCACATCCCACACACTCCTACACCCCCCCACCTCCCTCCCTGATGATTGTTTTCTCAACCTCAGCTGGCCAACACCGTGTACACCCACCACCTCATGCGCTGTTGTTGTTTACTTTGCTCTCGGTGCTGCCTCTCTCCTCACTGAGCTCAAGCGTTGGGGATATATACAAGACGAACGTGTCAATACGGCCAGGGAGGTTGTCGGGAGCTTGTATATATGAGTGTTACAAAGGTGTTCATTAGTAAGAGACCTCACCTGTTTGTAGCGGAGGATTCTGATCATTAATCGCGTCCAATCTATACAGTATACCTTTATGAAGATCAATCCTAGTTTAAACTCTTCCTCACTCTCTCACACTCAATCTCACTCACTTACTCTCACACCCAATCACTTCCTCGCTCATTCTCACACGCACTCCATCACTCACTCTTTGCCAGACTCATATCGAACAGATTTGTTTTCCTTCAGAGAAAAGCTGAAAACACGCCCTGTTGTTGAGGCCTTGAAGTGTCTTAAGGGAATTACGTCTTACACACACACACACACACGTACGTTCACTGAATCTTCCTCCTCACTTAGTGCTTACTTACCAGTCTTAACTTTACCAGCAGTACCGAAAAACTGGCCCACACCTGCACGAGCTGGGTAACAGAGGGTGATTACCGGTAGTCCAATATGGTCTAAGAGGAGGAAGTAACGGAGCAGGGAAGGAGGGGGATATTTTCTACCGCGTTTTGTTTAACCTAACTTAACCCGACCTCACCTCACATAGACTAACCCAACCTAACTTAACCCGACCTCACCTAACCCAACCTCACCTAGACTAACCTAACTTAACAACCTCGCCCAACCTCACCTAACCTAACTTAATGTAAGTCAACCAGAAATATTTACGATCATCAGGTTTGGTTAAGACAGACTGCATAAGTTAGGTTAGATTGAGCAAACTTGGTTAGATTACGTTAGGTTAGGTAGGCTTGGTTAGGTTAGGTCAGGTAAGGTTGGTTAGGTTAGGTTAAGTGAACGTGGTTAGATTACGTTATGTTAGGTTAGGTGAGATTAAGTCGTTAGGTAGGTTTGGTTAGGTAGTTAGTTAGTCTTTGTTAGGTTAGATTGGGTTACGTTAGGTCAGGTTATGTTGATTTGGTAAGGTTAGGTATGACAGGGTTGGATTAGGATAGGTATGGCAGGGTTGGGTTGGGTTAGGTTAGATTTGGTTTGGTTTGGTTGGGTTGGGTAAGGTAAGTTAAGGTTAAATAAGTATATTTTACCTGTCTTCATAGGTGGTACACTGCAGGCGCTGAACGAACCTCTCCAATACTTCACACAAAACACATCATTTCCCTAAGTTTAAGCCTGTTCTTCCCCCCTCCGCCGGTGTATTTGCACATATCATAAATTAATATGCACCATAACTGGGAATTTCGTATAAAAAAAAAGATCCTTTTAACAGCGCAAGAAAGGTAAACTGCTGGCCAATTTTATACTGTAATAGCCTTCATTAATTTCATGAGTAATTTCTGTCTGCCGCCAAGCGTATCATTATTGAACAGTACCATTGTCACTCCGGTAGGGATTTTCTTTACGTCACAAGGTTTATTTTTACTAATTTGGGGGTAAAAATAAATCATATACACATATATATATATTTTTTTGATGGTCGGAGTCATTTGTTCATCAGCTTTATACAGTATCTGGGTTCCATCAAGGCCTTGGAAATTATCTGGGATTCAAGCCTAGCAAGAGCCTAAAGGACCACTGTGACTGTCAAACTAATCAAGTTAACTTATTTTCTTCATACTCAAGAAGCTAACATGCAGTTTAATAAATGACACTACACAATCTGTGAACAAGAACACATTTGACAGCCCATTCCTGAGATGGTAAATAATTCACTCCTTCCTCTTAACAAAAAATATATAAATATGCAACAATAAGGAGTGTTAATATGAAAATGCATTTTAAAAGCGTTATTAGTCACAATGGTATTTTGAGCTTATTCCCACTAAGTATAAATCGGTATTATTAGCTCCAAGAATGACTGCATGTTTACAAAGAGACAACGTAAAGTTCTTGAAAACACACGAACAAAAACAAAACAGGTAGACAGAATAAGCAAAGTTATAAATATCCATAATGCGACTCGCAATATCCAGGGTATGAAAAAAGAATGAAGCTAACATTTTAAAAGCCTACTCACGTCATCGACATTTGCATATAAACAAGCAAACAAATTTCATATATGTATGCCAAGCAGTTCCCCAGTTAAGGCTTTCGTTAAAAAACTTTACTCAAAATAACGAGACGATCGTACTCACCGCAGGCGTTTTACTTTTCGTTTTACTATAATTTTATCCACTCAATTCACCTTTGCTGAATATATTGTGACATTATATACAGTTACTGTTATGAGGTTGGAAAAATAAGCTTTAGAGCAACTTCGCTATGTGTACCGCAACATTTCAGTTTGCATTAATTGTTACCAGGATAAATAACCAGTGACTAATATACGACAAGTGACTCTTAACTGGAATCTACTTAGCCACAGACTACCTCAAAGAAAATGGAGGTGGGGTGATATTCTGTGACTCTCAAAGTGCTTTGAAATCAATGAACAGCCCGTCAGGCTCTATGTCTAAAGTTGCATGTGATATTAAAAGGAATGTGATAACTACCAATGAGAACAACTTTCGTATCGAATTTGTGTGGATTCCGTCCCATGTTAGAAGCAGGTATCATGACCGTGCTGATAGACTGGCCAATGAGGCATGTAAGAAAGAAAATGTTGACCGTGACCTTGGCCTGTCCAATGCTGTAATTAAAAACATTCAAGTCAGAATCATGAACTCTGATCTAGAAGAAGTGAGAAATGCAGAGAGACCTGGCAGTTGTAGCATTAGTAAATATGACAAATTTTGTGACAAGAGGTACCGGTATGGCCAGCATAAGGACAGAACCAGACAATGTGATGTAGTCGTGGCCAGAATTAGGCTAGGATACAGACACATCTGGCAAGTTAGTAACGCTGTACCCCTACCGGAACACTCAGCATGTAAACTTTGTGATAAACCTTTAAAGCATACACTTGAACACTATATTATTGAATGTGGCACTGTCAAAGACTTCAGGCCACCTGACTTATTGTATCATGAACTATGTAATTACTTCATTGAATCAGGTGTGCTTGAGGACATTCTTGCTGTTTATCCCAAATTTGCTAGCCCACACTGATTAGTCTTCAATTAGAATATGACTCCAATGTATGTGATCCACTGACCTATATATGCTGCTGGTGAATGTGATGTATTTCCTTCTTTGTGTACGAACCTCTTGTCCTGCGTGGCAGTGAACAGTGGCATTACCCACATGAATCTGACCTATATATAGTGTCAATGAATATGATGCATTCCTTGTGTACGAACCTCTGTCCTGGATGGCAGTGAAAAGTGACATTACCCACATGAATCTGACCGACGTATATGTGCATGTACATGTATATGTGTATATGTATGTATATGTGTGTGTGTGTGTTTACATATATGTATATGTACTGTCAATGAATATGATGCATCTCTTTGTGTACGAACCTCTGTCCTGCATGGCAGTGAACAGTGACATTACCCATATGAATCTGACCTCTATACATTTATAGTTGTTAATGAATATGATGTATTTCTTTGTGTATGAACCTCTGTCCTGCGTGGCAGTGAGAAGTGATACCACCCTCAGTGTCAAGACCCGACTGAATTACTCAGAATAGGCAAACTGTACTACAAGCTCTGTCAATAAATTTGTTAAACTAAAAAACTTCCACGAATAAAAATCATGTGTTGACTCCACAGCCCCGACTCTCCCTGTGTAAATAAACTGGTGTATGCCCGACTGATTATCACCTGACCAAGTTGGCTGGGACACTGACGATCGACCATTTTTACAATACAACTTTGAGATTAAATCCGAGAAAATAAAGTTCTCTTGAAACGACAAATGGGGTCAATGCCAGCGGTGAATGAGCAAGGCATATCTTCTAAAGCTTGCCAGCGTTTTATTAACACAGTTTTCATGTTTCTGAGTTTTCATTGTCCTACTTTAAGCAGATTATTATTGCCAGACATTTTTATAGCTCAGACTGTTTTTTTGTTTATCAATTCAGATATTAATATTTATATAAAAGGGGTTAAAAGAATAACAAATATCTAATTTATTTTCAGTAATAATAACTTATAAAATAATGAGTGTAGCCTAAAATTCCCCAGATCCAGAGCCAAAAATTCCTCAAAATTTCCCCATTTCCGACATTTCTCTTAATATTTCAGTGACAATCGATAATGCATGAAATGATAAATAATACAGTATATAGTACGGCCATATTAAATAAAAAATACCAATATTGTAAAAAAAATCCAAATAAAAAAATCAAACCTTTTCAAATATTAATAATAATAAAAAAACACTATCGTATCCCCCAAACGATCGTTTCCCGGGAACTAGGCTCGGCGAAAGGTCTTTAGAGAGATGTTTTATAAGAAAAAAAAATTCTAATATTGAAATAAAAAAAAAAAATTTGATAACTGTCAAAAATTTTCAGCAAAATTCAAACTCCAATGTAAAGTCAACGCTTGCCCTCGAACACATTAGCATGGATAAATATTGTTTTATTTTGTTTATAAAACCTATCCATATCAACGTATGCCTGGTGGGGGTGGGATGGACCCAGAGAAGTTGCCGGTTAGGAATTTCAAGGTCGCCAGACTGTGAGGCTTTTAAGTGGCGTACACTGTACAGGTAGCTACTGTCAAGGACAACACCCGGGTTATGATAACCAATCTGCCAGACAGGGAGGAAGGCAGGTGATCAATATTTACGTCAGCGGTCACGAGAACCAAGCGAGTCTGTCGCATGTACTGACATGTATTTATTTATTAACACGGTCTAAACTATGCTAAAACTAACACACCTCACATGCACACACCAACAACCATATATTATCACTTCTGAAGACAGTTACAGATGACCACAGTAGCTGCATGAATCTGCAACATTATAATATTAGCTTTATGAAGGGAGTAGGTAGCAGACAACTCCATTATAATCCCTAGACTCGACCCTACGTAACCCTCGCATCCCCTGGCACATATGGTAATAAGTTCAGTGTACAGTACTTGTGCTATGAGTCACTGAGAGGGATTATGGAAGTCACCCGATGGCTTGTAGGCAGGGTTCTTCCTTTGCCAATAACAACCACCCAACAGTGACATTCTATCTAGACACTATAAGCATAAGAACTCCCTTAAATTGGTAATTCTCTAACACGGACTTTCCTCAAACGAAAAAAATACGAAGTTAATAACAAGTCACAAAAATAATTATATCCGGTTAGCGCAAAGTTGGTTTGGGGAGGCAGGGGGGAGCCTCGCCGCCATCCTTCCCCACCACACATAACTGACCTCATTTTCCTGAGGTTAATCAGGGAGTCCGAGTCTGCATTGCGCATTCCGTCTTTTTGTCATTTTGTATCGACTTTTGATTTTATTGTGGTACATGAAAAATTCCCAGTAACCTGGGTCTATAGGTATTTGTACAGGCCAGACTTATATCAAAATTGAACGGGACCATGCAGGAAAAAAAATATATTAAGTTATTAATTAGTATTATCATGTCTCACGGGTCCGACTAATTACCCAAATGTACCCGCAATGAAGTCAAATAATGGTCCTACATGAATAAATCGGACTGCCAATCACTTCTCGACTGGTATTTGGTGTCATGAAGTCACAAAAAAATTGGTAAACTTAATTTAATCTGAGTTAATAGATCGAGTGCATGTACCTAACCTAACCTAACCTCGACTAGTATTTGGTGTCACGAAGTCACAAAAAAGTGGTAAACTTAATTTAATTTGAGTTAATAGATCAAGTGCATGTACCTAACCTAACCTAACTCAGATTAAATTAAGTTTACCAATTTTTTGTGACTTTCTGACACCAAATACTAGTCGAGAAGTGATTAGCAGTCTGATTTATTCATGTAGGACCATTATTTGACTTCATTGCGGCTACATTTGGGTAATTCGTCGGACCCTGTCTTACTGATAAGCTGCTATTATCACGTGTAGGTGAGAGGAGGTAGCTACCAAACCGTTATTATTCTATTATTTTGTTTTCAATTTTTTATTATAAATTTTACTTACTATGAACTATTATTATTATTAGTATACGAATTATGTAGTATACAAATATAATTTTCGAAAAACAATACACCGGTATAAATATACTGTATATACTGTATATCTATATATATATATATACTGTACAGTACATAAAAATTTACTTACATGTACAGTTTTCACAAAGACAATACTGTACTGCATGAATCAAGATTCGTTTCGTGAAGTTAACTCATGTGATATAATTATGGATACTACAGTGTGTACCTGGCAACACTGGATTCAGTACACATGTTAACCTTGGGTAATAACTATCAGGTGGAAGAGTATCTAGCAAGGAAAGAAGCCTACACTGTGCATGAAGGTGTTGGCTACAGTACAGCTCAAGGTCAGTTTCACAAAACATGTACTGTACATTTAAGGTACACAGGAAGTGATAGTTTTCAGTGTCGACCATTTTACACCAAACATATATATATATATATAGATATATATATATATATATATATATATATATTATTTTTTTCTTGGAATAATCTCATACAGTATTACAAGTAAATAAATTGGGGCTACATGAAGTGTACTTCCCCTTAGGAGTTGCAATTAACGCCAACAAGATCAATTGAGTAGAGCGGGATGTACAGTTGTGCACTCTAGTACACAGTATATGGGTGATTCATTAACTAATGAGAGTGCTATCACAGTCCAAATTAAATCTCGCAAAAGGAAGTGCGAATTTTTCATAATCACAGATTTAATAATTTATTATCCTGCAGCATATACCATATATGAATCATTATTCTGCGAATTAGGCATTAAAAATAATTAATTAGAAAATTTCACTAATTATTCATTTTCATTTCATAATAATTGATATAAAGTAAAGTATATGGTCACATGATCATACTGTACCCACATTTCTCTGGTTAGTGAATCAACTAGATGCTGCCTTTCATGCAGATAACGTTTTTGTTTTCTCTACGGGGATTAACCCACCCGGGCACCGGTCAATGACCCACATTAGGGCCTGGGGGGAGGGGGGGGGGGGGCAAAAATATAATAATAATAATACAGGTAATAAAAATAAATAATATTAATAATAATAACTATAAAATATCATAAAAATACAAAAAATTAATAAAATTCAATAGTAAGAAACAATTTACTGCATGTGTGTTGTGTTGTCAAAGTAAGAGAAACAATTGAGACCCTGCAACTGTGTGTAAATGAGGCAGAAAGTAAGATCAGCAACCTGGGACTTGGTCACAATTTTTTTGATTCCATATGGCAGCAGGGTCTACCATGAGACAACACATTATGCTTCCAATATCTTCCCAGGCGGTAGTACCTCCCTGTTTGATAGCTGCCTACTACCTGTACAGTACTTTACAAGCTAATACAGGTAGTGTAACAATAATACAGTAGTATAAATAAAGTCAAAATTTGGATTCTAATAACTTTTTATCTATTTGCATATGCTACTTTAAGGTGCACTGTAGCTATTGAAGAGAAAGGTACCTGATAACAGTAAAGGTACCTGATAACCAAAGACCATACCAACAAGAACAGTTAATGGCCCAATCAGTAGTACTATACGTACTGTACAGTGTCAAGAGCTTGTGTAGCTGATGACCCAAGCGTTAAGTCCACAGATCACTAAGTTTCAATGCCAGTACAATACAGTATAGTACTGCAATGTTTAGTAATGCCAGGCTGACCATCTGACCAATATACAGTATACTGCATATACCATATATAAAACTATATCAAGGTGATGGTGATTGGTGGAACCCAATGAGAAATATTTAGATACACTAGTGACTATCCTAGTTCTATGTCTTTCCTCCTATTCAATGTTACTTAAAAGTGAAAGTTCATATAGTACTCAACCAACTTCAGTACGACTGACCACAAATGATGGGAAACTCAAAGAGACGGAAACCACAAATCTACCGCTCAGTTTCATGTGGTTTCTCAATAATTGATGCTCTGTTTTTTTTAAACAGGATTAGCCCACCTGGGCACAGGTCACTGACCCACATCGGGGCCTGGGGGCGAAAATGTAATAATAATAACAATAATAATTAGTTCTAAGTAAATAAAATTTATAATACAAAATGAAAAATAAAATAACAATAATAACAACAGATAACAATAATAATAACAAAGAAAGAAATAAATAAAAAAATATTAATAGTGAGAAATGATATATGTATGTTGTGTTGTCTAAGTAAGAGAAACAATTGAGACCCTGCAATTGTGTGTAAATGTGGCAGAAAGTAAGATCTGGGACTTGGTCACAATTTTCGTGATGCCGGTGTTAAGAAGTACAGTTAATACGAGTATTTATCGCTCACAGTATTATAAGTCTCTCCTCGACTTACGACAGGGTTCCGTCCAGACCACCAGGTCATAAGTCGAATTGGTCGAAAGGGCAAAAATAATAAATTGAAATTCTAAAATGGGTGTCTCTTTTTCTTCTCGGCACCACGAGAACTCTCACTTTTACGCTTGCCAGCCATTTTAAAAGGAATTACAAACGAAAATTTTGCCAGTACACAACACGATCACTAACGTCGGAACTAGAAAATATGTAATTAGAAAAATAATTTATACGACCACTGCGGTCGTATGTCCAGGTTGTCGTAAGTCGAGGAGTACCTGTACTGTATAGTTAAAAACTTCTGTAGAAATAGCTTTTGTTCTTTCGTTCATCCAGGTTCCTATTAACTATCCTAATTAATGTACTGTAGTAAAATATATGAAAAATATGTTCAGTGACTGTACTGTACATATGATAACTAGTAAAATCTGATTACCGGGTATAAGTTAAAAATTAGAATAAAACTGCATGCCCACTTGAATTTTACAAATCTGTACAAATTGCATTACAGTACTGTGTATGGTTGTGTACAAAAAATAATTTAGTAGGGAGGGAGTGTGAACTGCATCTGCCTCATAATTAATTCCCCCCCCCCCCCAAAAAAAAAAAAATTGAAATGTGGAAAGAAAATTGCAGACTTTCAATTAGCACCTCTATGCAACAGTTCCAAGTCTCCATCTACCCCTACCCTCCCATACACCACAGCTCTCCCTCCCTGCCTACCTGCAGAATTCTTTTGTCCACAACTGTACATATTGAACAATATTCTAAAAAGTATACAATAGCGTTAACAAAATTGGATACCGGTACAGTACAGGGGTTCCCCGGGTTACGAACAAGTTCCACTCCTGAGGACATTCTTAAGTTGGATTTGTACATAAGTTGGAACATGTTATGTGCAAACCGTAATTACAGAACAATGTTTAAAATCCCACTATATCATAGCCTAAGTCCTTATATACATCTAAAATCACTTAATTAAAAGAAAAAATAGAATGACAAAATACAGTAAATGAAAGTAAAAAATAATTCATCAGGTAAATAAAATACTGTAAATTTTAAGTTTTACCCCATTCATATCAGCGGATGTTCATAAGTCTCCCTGTACTGTACTGGGTATTTAAACCATACTATCCCAATTCCCAGACCAGTAACTACCTAATATACTGTAGTACAGTATGCACTGCATTGCAGTACCCAAAGTGGTGAATTCTTCTAGGTTCCTAAAGAGACAAGTGCATACGGTAAAAAAAATAGTATCTTACCACTTTTTGTATAAAACAAAATGACACCACAGACGAAGGATTTTGACAACCTTACCGAGACAACACGAGTCATATTGATAATTTCAAAATTCATTGGATCCATCCAGGAAGATACATTTTTCCAGTGTATACACTACAGCCTCACTAATTCAACCTCTACTAACTGGAGTGGGCAAAATATCCCCCCCCCCCCCAAAAAAAAAATATATAATATATATACAGTATATTAAAAATTAATGGTTTTTGACCAGCGAGACAAATTATTTGAAATTGTACGAAATCGACCAATGCTGACTAAGTGGTCAGCAGGTTGGAACACGCAGTTTCCCTTTTCTGGGGGTGGAAATGATTGCAATTATTAATGAATATTAACTTGGTAACCATTAGTGCTGGCACAGCCCAGTTCCATACAGTACTTTTCCCTGATTTAACCAGTCTAGCAACAAAACAAGATGGTAACATACTCCTTTAATATTTTGGCATTGGTGCTGTCTACTGTAGATATACAGTGAAAGCATTAGCTGGTTGTACAGTTGTATACAGTACAGTACATAAAATATTAGTGTACAGTACATATATATTGTTAGTGTCAGCACAATTTAAGATGCACTAATTGTGTTATGTGAAAAAATTCCCTAATATTTCATTACAGCTTACACAGAATAGTCTGTTTCCACGATGGCATGAGCCCATAAAGAGAAGCGAACATTAGGAAGTACACCTGACTGTACACTGTAGCTTCATAAATACTATTAGTGTTAGCATCACTCCACATTTGTACGTTATGTTAAGAAATTACTCCTGGCACAAAAAAGGGTAATTGGCCAGACTAGGCTAATTTGTATTCTGTGGGTAATTCGAATGGGTTAGAGTCCTGAGGATGTTTAATTAGCGAGGTTCAGGTGTACAATAAAGACAATAATCTATATTAAAGATGAACATTTTCAGGTTCCCTAATAAAAGAAAAAAATCCTTCTGCCTTAACTTATAAAGTGAAAGAGGGACTTGAAATGGAGCCCAATACTCTAATATTCACCCAACAAAGAAGAGTTACCTGAAGGTAGCACCTGTGGTTACCAGAATGGAAGGGGGTTAGAAATAATGTATGGGGTGTTTGGAATGGCAGAGAAGGCACAGGGTGTAAATTTTGGGGTGGTGGAATGCACGATGAGAGGCTCAATGAGATCATACGGACATGTGAGAAAGATGCAAAAGAAAATAAAGTGGGATATAGAGGCAATGTATCAGGTGTGCTGGGTAAAGGAGCACCATGTCATACACTGTAGGAAGACCATGAAACAATCCTGTACATTAAAGAGAGAACAAAGGATGAAATAAATGGAATGGAGTGAGAGGACAGCCTGAAGACTTTTCTGTTGTGGCCACTCCCTATAAGGGGATCTCCCTGGAGAGTGATGCATCATAGATAAAATTAGAATAATATCACAAAGAGATTCCATATGAATCACAATTATCACAAATTATATTGAACTTTCCCCACTATGTACAGTACCTGCATAGAACAATAAAATACTGTACAATACATTACAGACAGTTAGTACTGTTAGGTTTTTGAGCATAGATTTAGCATAAAGACTGCTTTTATTTTTTTAGTACCACTGTTAGAATAATTTCAAGTACAGTACAGTATCAATGATTCAGTGGAAGAATTTCGCTGATGCTACGCAGTATGAATGTTTCTACTGTTTAATTTTACTAAAAAAAAAAAAAAAAAAAATAACTACAGTATAATCTCGATTAACGCGAATTTCGTTTACGCGTTTGGTCATTTATGCGGCACCTGGCCAGACCGGCAATTATTAGTTATGCGGTACATTCCATAATTTACGCGGGAAGTGGCGCGAGCAGGGTGCGCACAAGGTCGCCCGGGCAACAAAACATTACTGAGTTCTTCACCCGCCACAGCCAGTCCAAGTCAGTGGTAGTGAGGATATGGACTTTGAGGGGTTTGACAAAGAGGCCCTGCAAGCCTCTGTGGTGGATAGTGATACAATTGATACAGGTGAGGGCCAATAATCTGCTCTCTACCTTGGAACCAACCCCCCATCCCCGTGTGCCCAGCCATCTCTTCTACTAACATAAGTGTTAAAAAACCTAATATTATTGATATTTCTCTTAAATATTAATTGTGTGTGCATACCATCATAAAATTAATATGTTATTTTTACTACTACGTACGTATTGTGTCGGAAAAAGTGTGGTTTGGGGGTCGGCCCAGTCTCTATTTCAATTAATCCCATATGTTCTGTTATTTCGTTTACGCGTTCCTCGTTTTACGCGGACCTCCACGGGTTTAATTGACCGCGTAAATCGAGACTATACAGTTCGTCCCCGAATTACGTACATCCGAATTACGTACAAACGGCCGATACGTACATCGTTTCTGAAGTCTTTAATTGCAAAAATATTGTCTTAAAAGGGCGAGCAATTTTTAAATTTGGCGGGCGAGCCAGCCGCACCGCCACTATCACTGACCATGCAGACGACACGCTAGACGCACCAAAACAACAAGTGTGGTCATTGTGCATACAGTACTTCTCCTGTGAATTTCTGCCCTATTTTGTACACTTTACTCTGTGTGCAATGACTGGTGTAAAGCGTAAGAGTGGTGAAGCCAGTGGGAGGAGTAGTGTTCAAAAGCTTACCGTCCTCTGGCGCGCCGGTCCCAGAGAGGACGGCGCTGTACAGGACGTTTGTTTACTCCAGGTCTCGCGCACAGCGATGGTTATTTCGTTCATCTTTTCGTTTTATCCATGGAGTAAATTTAAAAGTAGACTTCGAGAAAACATTCAGTTAAAACACAAGGATATTAAAAGTTTGAGTCAATAGTACAATTTGTAGTATGTTTAATACAACATCTCTACAGAAATGCATAAACATGAAATTAACGCATCGGCGACTTTTGCCGGTCGGAACAACGCATCGGCTACTTTTGCCGGTCGGAACTCACGTCGAGTGAGGTGTGAGTGCAGACCGTCCTGTGGCGCGCCGGTACCTGGTAAGGTTTTGACCCCTGTTGTGGTGTCTCAGTATGATTCAGGAGAAAGCCCTAAGTCTTTTCAACGATCTAAAGAAAGATCACCCTGATGATACTGTGACATTCAATGCTAGCAATGGGTGGTTTAACCGATTCAAGGTGCGAAATAAGCTGCATAATGTTCGAGTGACTGGTGAGGCGGCGAGTGCTGATTGGAAAACAGCACAGGATTTTCCAGATAATATTATAGGGTTGGGGGATTTTCGAGTTAAGTACATTTCGAGTTAAGTACAACCTTTTGGTCCCCATTATGTACGTAACTTGGGGACTTACTGTACTGTACTATTTTCATATAGTTAATCTGTAGAACTAAAAAAAATATTTTACAAAGGTGATGGAATCTGTGGAGTCTTGATATCCTACGGAGCTATAACATAAATCATTTATGACTGCACATAATAAAACCCATCAAAACAAACCTAACCAGATGATTTTGTGGTTTGGTGGTTAATGTTACAGTATATATTTGCTGACATAATTATTTATATGGTCGGTCCCACAGATTCCAGTACAGTACTTCATAATTACATGACTATGCCTAATGCAAAACCAGAGATAACCAATTATTGTGTGACCTAACATAATTATGTAATACTTTAGACTTCAGTCTCCGAAGGAGCCACTTTAGAAAAAATTTCTTCAAAAGAAAAATTGTTTTTCACCTCTTGAATAAACATAATAAGATGAAGGAAATGCAACTTTCCTACTTTTTGTTTTCCAATATTTTAGTTGTAACACATTTCGGTCAATGTGACAGCTTCTTGGGACACCACCATCATTTATCTGAACACCCAGCAACAAACATTTCAAAGACATTAATGTCTCCATTGAATAAACGTGAAAAACTGACAGGAGCTTATATTAATAACAGTATTACAATATACGACAATTTATCATATTGTTTTTCAGCTATTTTGCGTCAACAGTATTTCACATGTAAAAAGCATAGCAGAAGCTT
Organism: Homarus gammarus; assembly: GCA_958450375.1. Lineage (NCBI taxonomy): Eukaryota > Metazoa > Arthropoda > Malacostraca > Decapoda > Nephropidae > Homarus > Homarus gammarus. The sequence continues at coordinate 1,193,679 of CAUDMG010003985.1, forward strand.
TTCCCACAGTGACAGAGATGATTTATTGTAGATAACATAAGACCAACCAAACCTACCTTGCCTAGGATGGAAGTGCACAAGTGCACTATCTTATAGGTTAAGCAGGTTTATTATTTACTTTCAACAGAAGGAGAAAGGTTAACATGGCATCTTCGTCCAAGCAGCATGTATCATATTTATACTAACAAAAACATCGTATGAATTTAGATGATAAACAGTGCTTAAACTTTAATATGCAATAATTTGTCCACGCAATGACAGGAATAATATAAACACGTTTGTTATGATAATGGTTAATATTGACGTCTTTCCCATTGTAGCCTAATTTGTTTTGATGAATCTTCTCACTATACTGTACTGTATTTTCATCGCTGAGTTTACATACGATATCCATTTCTTGGGCACATGTTTCATTTGGTAGATAATTAGGCCCCTAGGCTTGCGACACTACTTCGTCTTTCACGATGATAAAATGGTGAGGTGGCCCAACCGACGCTCAATTTTTTCTCAGCTCACTGTTTGTTTATGAGACATCCGGTCCGAGAGGTTTCTTTCACGTCCACAAAAAAATTTAAAATTACACCATATCATAGTAAGTTCTTTCTGTTTAATTTACTTGGGGTCCTAAATCCACTACAGTAGGAAGTTAGGTAAGGTTAAGTAGGTATGCTTAATTAGGTTGATGTAGTCTTCTAAAAAACCTTCGGCCCTTTGTGTTTTTTATCAACTAAGGTTAGGTTAAACGTAATTTAGAAAAAACATTTTAACACATTTGCCCAAACTACAACAGTGTCCATTGAAAAACACAGTGAAATTGCAGCGATTTTACATGAATTTTCTATGAAAAAATAGGCGACAGGTAAGTTATCAATAATTTCCAGGATAATACTGTACATACTGTACTGGTACCTGTATTGCTGCTCAAAAAATAAAATAAAAGTACAGTACATTACAAGTATTCTTTTCATATTTCTAACACCAAATTCATTTAAATCAAGTACAATGCAGTACAGTTGAATAACAGTTTTGAATTACTAATCAAATGGTGACCCCTCGGGAATGAATCACCTTTTCAACAGTAAGGTGCAGTACCATGTTAGCACTCTTGCATCACATCTCTGTGACCTGGTGTATTGGCTTGGTAACTTCCCCAGTCTGAGTATTCTTCTTTGCTAATAATGCACGATATCTCTGAGACCGCTGCACTGTACAGTACAGTATATGGAGTCTAGTAGCCCTCCCAATTTAAATAGGTCAGAAAAACAAAAATTATTCACAGATCAATACAAATTAGCAATCTATATAAGACCTAATCTAACCAAACTAGAGGGGCTTTAACTCCGCATGTTTCCCTGTTGGGCGCTTTAATGCTTCTGCACTTCTCCTTACACATGATTAAGAGGGTGCCCAAAAAACTAGCAACAACACCTGCATGTGGACAAATCTGAATCTCAAAATCTTACACCTCATAAACAGGTCTAAGAGATATCGTACATGTACATTATTTGCAAGGCAAATTCTCAGACTGGTGGAGCCCCAAGACTGCAACAATGGGTTTGATTTCCGCTTGGGCATATGACAAGGTCCTGTGTGACTATACAAAACTCGTAGCTTTCCTCCGAATGCTCTGATTTCCTCCTGTACCATCAGAACCCATGAACTGAAGACAGGGATTAGGATATAAACAAAATTCCAGAGGAGCTCCATCAGTAGCAGTGTAATTCTGAATTGTTTTAGGAGTCAACATACAGTATGTTTCCAGAGAATTACTGAACTTCAATAATTACTCAGCCTTTAACAAGGCTCAGCAGTTCATTGCTGCTTAAATCAAACAGTCCAGTGATGATTTGTTTTCAATCACCGCTGGCAACACTGTATTGTACAACCATTTTTTATTACCGTTAATGTCATTTATGTCCATTTTTTTTCTCTAAATATATTTTAACTTCTAAAACATCTATGATCAACGTCTAATATGGTAAATTTATTATAAATTTAGCCTTAAACTGGCAGAATTCTTCTGGAATTTTACCAAGTTATGAACACTGCAAGCCAATTAAGATGTAAATTGTGAGTATTTGAGTGATGTAACCTCCTCCAACATTACTTATACTAATAACTCAATATATGCAGCTCGCCCTACAACACATACTACACGTTTAAGGGCACTGCCCCCATTAAATCTGCAAACATTCCTCTAATTCTTTGGCACCATTGGTGTCTTGCAGCAGGCACACTGTATCTAATTAGTCATATTCACCCTGTTCCCACCTTCACTAATGACCTGTTCTGTGGTGTTGACTCCACTCATTGATTAACGTAGTGTGTTACCCTCAAATACTAAATCCTAACCAAAAATTTTTGCATTTAACTACTATACCTTCCGTGTTGGCTTAGCTGTCGAGTACACTTAGTGCTGGTACTTACCTTTAGGACGGAATTAACGATAAATGGAGATTTCTAGTGGAGTAAATCCTCAATTACAGCGAGTTAATGTATGTCAAAAATGGAGATAATCCATGTTAGCAGTGTGACAGGTGAGCCTCACTCCACTACCACAACACAACTGATGTCACCTCCAGATATTTCACTCGTTCTTTTATGATAAACAAAATATAATAAATGAATACCCGGCCGTTACATTATTTTGGCGTTGGTTATAAGTTTATGTGTATTATTTATTTATGCTGTTTTGTCAGTTTGGTTGATGCATTATAAGAAAATATTCATATTGTAATATTAAAGGAATGATGGAGTATCCTGCCCTCTTATGCGGGAACAGTTAATAAACTAAACTAGTTGGGCAAATATGAGTTAACTTGATTATTAATGTCTCGAAATTGTAGATTTTACCTAAATATTTAATTAAAAGTTTCACATGAAAGTGATATTATTATTTTATATGCATTAAGCTAAATACATAAAAATTATGTTAGATGTTTATTATTTAAATGCTGTTTTAATCTATAATTCCACAGTGGAATATTAAAATATAGATATATAAATTTTCTAACTATAACTTCTGCCATGAGTAATTATTGCATGATAAAAATTAAACATCATATATAATTGAGCTGCCGTGAAATTTATATTGTTTTCGTGCTTCAGGAGACTGACTCAAAGGTAAACAAATAATGGTTGACCTTAAGAGAGTGGTCACTGGTGGTTGTTTAGTTAGTTATTTACGGAGGTAAAATAAATGGTTTTCAGTCTTCCTACACTTGAAAAATAAGCGTTATACATTTATTCATCGACGGTAGTTATTTACGACTAATTCGCGGCCGAAATTGATCGAAAAAACGATTATAAAAACGCTGGATTTTCACTCATTTTATTGTGGACACTTAATTTTTGCAAATGAGGTCCGACTAATTACCCAAATATAGCCGCAATGAAGTCAAATAATGGTACTACATGAATGAATCGCACTGCCAATCACTTCTCGACTAGTATTTGGTGTCACGAAGTCACAAAAAATTGGTAAACTTAATTTAATCTGAGTTAATAGATCAAGTGCCTGTACCTAACCTAACCTAACACAACACAACTCAGATTAAATTAAGTTAACCAATTTTTTTTTGCTTTATGACATCAAATAATAATCGAGAAGTGATTCACAGCCTGATTTACGCTTGTACGACCATCATTTGACTTCATTGCAGCTACATTTGGGTAATTCCTCGCTCCGTCAGTACATGCACGCGATCTATTAACTCAGATTAAAGTAAGTTTTCCAATTTTTTGTGACTTTGTGACAGCAAATACTAGTTGAGAAGTGATTGGCAGTCCGATTTATTCATGTAGGACCATTATTTGACTTCATTGCGGTTATATTTGGATACATTTGGGTAATTAGTCGGACCGCTTTTAATTTGTGCAAATGTGTTAAATAATGGATATTTTTAAAATAAACGTTACTTAACATTTGGAGAAATTTGCATTAGTGCACACAACTCTGATAGAAAGATAAAACTATGTTTTTCTATTGTATTTTTGTGTATTGATTGATTTTTACCTTGATTTCCGTTGGGAATTGCCAGTTTTTTTTAGTTATCAGGGGTTTTGGGTGGGGTGTTTTCCGACAAATTATGGCCAACGAATACAAAATACAAAAAAAATAATACTAGAAAAACAGGCATATAAACTTGACCTAACCTAACCTAACTCTCACCATATGATGGCATCACTTATTTCTTACCTTACTGGCCTGGTTCTGGTTCATCGTTGGATACTGAGATTAGTACTGTACAGGTTGCCGACGCGGATTTTCACTTAAAGGGGGGGGGGGGTGTATCGGGAACGATTTATCACAATGCCACATACGGTATGTTGGTCTTGACGATATTTACATTCGTTCTTGCACATAGGACACTTTACTGAGGTCGGGAGAACACCATGAGATCTAAAAAATGATATAGCTTGTTTATTTTTTTCCCCAAAACGTGCAATCAACTTCGTATAATTGAAGTGACACCCATCGCAGACTTCCATGGTCGGAAGTGAATTTGAATTTCGAAATATGAGACTCAAAATAAAATTTGAATCTAATTGGGCCAAAATACTGCAAATTTAACCACAAATAATTTTAATTGGTGAGAAAAAGAAACGCTTTTGATTGGCCGTGTGACGTGTACGGGAACGCATCTATGTGATGATTTATAAAGGGAACACGCAGAGTGGGAGGTTGGGTAGGTGATAATGGCGAAAGATTAATAAAAGAAAATAGAGAAAGATTTGGATACGCTCTCTCCGTTATTATATGTTTGTGACAGTAATGTAATAGAAGAAATTTATCTTAAAATTAGACGTCTTTTTCGAATGATTATATATTTGGGGTAGGAAAGTTGTGTGCACTAATGCAAAAATACCAACATTTGTGGGTATGAAGACCAGACCTAACCAAACAAACCTACCTAACTTACTCCCCCCCCCCCCCGGTATATTAAAGAGAAAGAACTCACTATATGGTGATATTTGAGGCATTTTTTGGAAGTGAGATGATGCGGGAGCATCAGTGCTTTTGCAACCCGAGTGGCAGAGTCATTTATTGTGATGGCGGGAAAAGTCGAGTCACGTCTTTGAGGAAGTGAATGATGAACAAATTTCTTTCTGGTCTGAAAGCACAGGGACTCCCGTAGTGTGGACAGTCTCTATTTAAAGGAACAATTTTAGGGTCTCATTGTCTTTATCCCTAAATTCGCAAATTACGTCCGTAAAAGACTGGTGACAACCTTCTCACGTCATATTGAAAACGAAACTGCCTTAAGCCTGGGCAAAAGCACAGCACCAGAGCTCGGCCTCATTACCGCCAGGAAGACAAATTAGTGGACGCCTAGGCACTTAATTATCTATGAAACAAAAAATTTGCACAAGAAATAATTATCATATCAAAACTAACTGATAAAAATAAAGACAAAAAATAAACTTTAATAAAAATATCTCATCTGCAGGTTAGTCATAAATATTAACCTCATCGACTGATAGTTAAGAACATTAACTACCGGTAAGGCGTATTGTTTTGAGACTGGCCCATAGCTCAACTTCGGCTGTTACCACGGTAGTGGATGTTTTGCTGTGACCGGCTAAGTTTCTACTAACACTATTTTACCATGCATGCTAGGTAGTTGGGTTAGGTTATTGTAGGTAGGTTTCTTTGGCTGGTTAGGTCAGGTTCTATTAGATTCTAGTAAATATCGCCTCTTTTATAGTGTTAAAAACATCTGTGGAAAAAATTTACAAAATCTAACAACTCCTTCTGGTTAGGTATACAGTATGTATAGCTGCACAACTATTGACTCACGGCAAAATAAATGCCAAATGCCGCCAGTCACTGTCACATATTGTTCTCGTGTTGTTTGCCGGTAATGGACGACTAGCCAATCAGAGCGCACTCACAGCAAAATAGTGTTAGTAAAAACTTAGCCGGTTACGGCAAAATATCCGCTGCCTATACTTTAGAGGGCAGCGGTGCATCTAGTTGTTGTATTTTATCTAATGCCAGATGATTTTATTTAGTTGAGACAAACCAGTGCCCTCTAAAGGGTTCCACCTGGTATTTTAATCACCTTCTTCCATTGACAGGGGTCATCGTGTTTACAACCAGTCTTAAAAAAATGAGTCGCGAAGGACACTGCACTACATTGCTTGACAGGGAGGTATGGCGGTAAAATTAACTATTTCCAATATTATAAATTAACCTTACTGCCACACTTCTCTGTCAAGCGCCACAGTGCGGTCTCCTTTGCTACTCAAATTTTTAAAAACTGGTTATAAACAGGACAACCTCCATCAACGGAAAAAGTTAATTAAAACTCTAGGTATTAGACACCCACTTTGTGCCAACAAGTATTGTTGCATTGACAATGGTAGTTAAAAAATTTTTTAATTAAAAATGAATCACTAAGGACACATTACTATTGCCTTTGAGGTGTGGTGGTTATGCAAACTAATATAAATATTATTAGCGTGTCTTACCACGACACCTCCCTGTTGAAGGTTGTCAATTCAATGACCTCCATCTATGGAAAAGGGTTTTTAAAACCATGGAGAAAATCCTCGTCTTGTACAGTATACTGTATCTTGTATTTTTCACCTTTATTTAAGTTAATTTAAATGAATAAAGGTGGCACCTCACAGGGAGGTTACTTTGGTTCATTTTATGAACAAGAAATTATATAAAATAGCAGTATCTAGTACTTTGCAAGTTCCCAATCTTGCCAAATAATTGCATACTGTACACAAAAAATAATATACAGTATGCATTTGCATGTGATGCCTAATACAAAGTATTGACTTTTAAGTAACAGACTTTAACTGTGCAGGAGTACAGTTTAGTATACTATTCACCATAGCTTTATTGTTTTGCAGTTTCTATGTCCAAGGATGAATTTTGCTGAGATACTAAGAACAAGTGGGAGCCAGTTAGCATGGTCCCCAGACGGTCGTTTTTGTGCTGTACCTGTAACTGCAAGGTTAGAAATCAGGGACTCTTCCTCTCTACAAGTGTTGATTACATACAACTGCACTGACCTAATCCAGGTACTACAGTATACTGTTTACAATTAGTGTACTGGTAGTTTTATAACAAATGTACATGAATGTTCTTGTTTTATATTTTGTAAGAGGGAAGGTCTCTACAATACTGTACAGTATATCAATGTATTTAACTCCTTGTGTCTAAGATTCAATGAGAATATCTTCAAGTACTGTAGCAGTATACTCCATTGTCAGTAAAGTGTAGTGTTTTATTACCATCCCACAATAGACTACTCATCAACTTGTTTTGGTTTGATGCAAGTACAGTACCTCATTCTGCACTTGGCTAGGCCTTATAAAGTAACATATGCTATGCTACCCTGTGCTGTGTAAACTACAGTATATGATAAATAAAATATAGTATACAGTGTACTCTATATTGTTTAGAAATTTTGTGAGCACCTGTGCTGTTACTGCAGTGTAGAGTATCAAAGATTATATTTTTCACAGGTTTTGGAATGGTCTCCAGACTCCTCCTATGTGCTCACTGGCAACTATAAGCGTTGTGTGACAGAAGTGTGGTCTATTGAGGATCCAGATTGGAGATGCAAGATTAACGAAGGATCCGCTGGGCTTATAAAAGTTTGCTGGGCTCCAGATAGTCGACATATTTTAACCACAGCCGAGTTTTATGTAAGAAAATCACAAAATTGTCAAAAATTAACTCTGGTTTAATTGTTTCTTATTTTATGTGGCTATTATGTTTTTCAAAGTTTCGTTGTAGCCTACAGCTCCTCCCCGACTTATGACGGGGTCAAGGACCCAAATCCAGGTCGTACGTTGAAATGGTCGTAAGTAGAAAATGCTTAAATAATACATAGAAAATCTAAAATGGGTGTCTCTTTTTCTTCTCAGCACCACAAAACTCTCAATTTTAAACTTGCCAGCCATTTTAAAGTGAATTACAAACGAAAATTTTATCTGTGTACTGACGTTGGGACTCGAAAATATGTACTGTAATTTGACAAAATTTTGGTATGACTGAGGCAGGTCGTAAGTCGGGGAGGAGCTGTACTTCAAACACTAATGAACAACAGTTACAGGGTTTTGAAAATACTGTTCTGTATTTTAGGATGTGTAATAAACAGGAACCTAAAAATATGTAAGAAGAAAGTCTGATCATATTGTAAAGAACATAAAATATTCTTCACAATGATCAAACTTTATTCCTACTGATATTTAAGTTCTTATTTATTGCACATCCTAAAATATAGAAATCATTTAGGGTTCTTGAATAAAAGGAAAATAAACTTGTCTAAATATAAGTAACTACATATATGTAGAAGCTTTTTTTCCCACTTATTTTACCCACAGTTACGCATCACTGTATGGTCGTTGGTTAGCAAGACAGTGTCATATATAAAACACCCCAAGAACATAGCACAAGGTTTGCAGTTCAGCCCAGACCATGATTATTTGGCAGTGGTGGAGAGGAAGGAGTGCAAGGATTACATCTCTCTTCTGGAAACTAAATCATGGCATCTGGTTAAGGTAAGTTACAGCTTATAATGGTTTCTTACAGTATTTATCTGCCATACATTATAGATGTACCACCTTGTGAGAATATGATGTTTCTCTTATCCCTGCCAGTACAGTATCTTAATCTTTCTATGAAGTCTATGCTTTTATTGTCAAAATTAGATATCGGTTCAGTATGTCAGTATGATTTCTCCAAATACCTGGACAGTACAGTATTGTACCTTCCAGTTACATTAATATCCAGGGCTTTGATATAATACTCTTCTCAAGTGAGAAAAATTACTGTAAAATGATGGTGGTGAATGGTGAAGTCAGTTTTATATATATTTTTCACTTAATGCTCACTATATTTTGATAGATTATATTAACATCTTTTAAATGATATTTGGTAATATAAGGACCACATTTAATAAGTCCATCATTTTTTAATAACTCATAATGAGATGAGTATTATAAATGTTATATTTCATTTCATGTTTTCAAGATTTGTTACTGCCTTTATGTGTTGATGTTTCTAATGACATTCTACTTTGTTCAGCACTTTGAAGTAGCAACAAGAGACCTAGCGGGTGTTCAGTGGTCAAGTGATGGCTCAGTTCTTGCTGTATGGGAGTCCCCCCTAGAGTATAAAATTCTCATTTATTCTCTTAGTGGGCACTCTTTGGCAACCTACTCTGCATACCAGTGGTCACTCGGTATAAAAGGAGTGTCTTGGTCTCCCTCTAGCCAGTTCCTAGCAATTGGTAGTTACGATCAGAAGGTAAGTGTTTATCACCCAGGTATTTATTCAGTGCCTGTCTTCGGTTGTTACCAAGTACTTGTCACCGCGTGATATTGTCTCATTCTCTCTCATGTTTCCCTGAATTAATACATTTTGTAAATTTCCAGCTTAAGTATATTTCCTGACATACTAGTACTGTAATCTTCTCTATCCAGTTATATGCAGTAGTATCAGAAAATGAGAATTGTTTCTTCTGTGAGATACTCAAACAGATGTACTGTATAGGTTTCTTCAGAAAATACATGTACAGTACAGCATTTCAAGAACTTCCTCAGAGAAGTTAAGACACGTAGGCACAGTGATGGTCATTGGCTGAGAACATTGAAAGAAGACACTACTGTACAATACTCCCCTTATGTCCTGAAGTTCCCAGAAAAAACGAGGATAAACACAGAAATTGAATTAAAAACATGAGGTGAAATAAATATAGAGAACAAACCAACTGCCTGATCACCTAGTAAGCTGACAAGTGATAGAAATAATGAATTAGTAAGTAACCCCATCTGCTTCCTAAAGAAGGCTTTGAATGTTGCTTGTACCCCTATCCTGTATGGAAGAGAACAGATTGCTGAGTGAAGGAAACATCAATGTGAATGAAGATAAAAAGAAAATTTGGAAAAAGTGTCCAGTGAGATAGATGTATTATTTAGCAGATTTTCCTAGAACTACCATTGAGATTTCAATTATCATATTTGGGTTGACCTTGAATTAAAGAAAGGTTGTGTTCCTGAAAAAACATTACTAAATCGAAGTGGATATGCTCAATAAATACAGTACTGTACAAGAGACACTAAGTTCTTGTGAGAACAAAAAATCGGACAATGAAATGAAACTTAATTTTTTAATTGTTTTTTCAGGGAAACTAATTCTAATCAATAATTTGGTAAACATATTCAGCATAACCAATACTAAGGAGTTCAGTACAAATTAAAATTATTTCTATCTCCAAGAAACTGTGGTGGTTAATGCCCCTATACCGCTGCCCTCCATGACAACAAACAGCAGCCATCAACTGTTGCAGTAAAAGTAACTTGTACATAATAAACATGATACAAAATATATGTTTGTCAACCTTGAGATACCATGGTATGTAGAGCGCAATAAACTTAACTCATACCACGACCTTCCTAGTCGATACTAAGATAAAGATTTGGTTTTAACTTGCAATTCTCTTTTTACATGCTATAACTATCATTTGATAAGTGACAATTACTTTATTGTTTTTAACATGGTTGTATTTTATGAGCAATTCAAAGGTAACTAGATAACATGATTTCATTGAACATAGTACTTTTTAGGAATGTTTTTACTGTATTTAGTGAAGAGTTATTATGTGATGCTCCCAGATACCTGTGTCAACAACAAAATAATAAATTAAAAAAAAAAGTAATTGCTAAGTTTTATGCAATAATTGATGCAGTGGGTGAAAAAAAATCTTAAAAAATCTGTACACCGAGTATCCGTAAATTTGGGTCCACCTGTACAGCATATTATTACAGCTTTGTGCGTTAATATGTCTAATGATTTTGAAGCAAATATTTACATAAAAATTTTTTCTTATTATAGGTACGCTTGATGAACCACCTAACATGGCGCATCATAGCAGATTTTACACACGACTCTATTATTGACTCAGAAAACTGCGTAATCTTTAAGGAGGTGGAAAAGCCTCTGACTGGTTATCCAGCTACTTTGGCATCAGTCCAAGGTCTTCCATTGATTCTTGAAACAACTTGTAAGTATATTAAGTTTTGTCTTATGCTCATAATCTATCCTTCTGTAATTCTTGATCACATATTTTGTATCCAAAGGGGAGTGTCAGTAGAGAATTTACATACGGTAAACATTTAAAATTCAGAATTTTTTTTTATACTCATTGATACTTGTACTTATATTGAACAGTTTGTCTTAAGCTACATTGATTACTTAGTATATGGAGGATTCTACAGGTAAAGTATTCTGTAACAGCTTAGATTACAGTATTTTGTAATGATTCCCCAGACGAGGAAGAGGAAACCAGACCGGTGAGCCTCGCTTCCATTACCACTGAGCTGGGAAAGCAGGCTAGTCCACGCATTGGTGTTGGAACTCTTCTCTTCAGTAGAGATAACCGTTACTTAGCAACACGTAATGACAACATGCCAGCCACCATATGGATATGGAGTGTACCAAAACTGTCATTAAAGGCTGTACTTGTACATGTCAATCCTGTAAAAGGTGTGGAAATACTGTATCTTAAAAAAAAAATAAAAATTAAATGTTCTCTAAAAAAAACAAAGTAGAAGTAAGGTGAAATTCAATAAATTGTAAAATAACTGTGATCTCTGAAGGGTAGTTCGGAATTGTATGTTAAAAAATATATGAAGGGTACAGTATTTGACAGCCTTGTAAATCCTTCTTTTTTTTATGCTTACAGAATTTACTTGGGACCCTCGACAGCCCCGTCTTGCACTGTGCACAGGGAGCAACCATGTTTACTTCTGGTCTCCATTTGGCTGCTTAACAGTTGCCATCCCCGGGGCACCCACACTGCAGATCTCATCACTCAGGTCTTTATTTCCAGCATTCTTTTGTTCACTTGATATTTCACCCGACAGTATTTGGGTAAATTATCTCTTCAGTCCAACCCATTAAACCTTAATCTGGTTTTCATGTTTATTACTGTATACATCATCATCAAGAAATTACCTGTTGTGTCATTGCTAAATTAGCATTGAGGATTTTTCTAATAATTATTTATGAATCTTGCAAAGCCCTTTACTACTGATGTCTTCATGGCCCCTGTTTTATTAGCTCATAGATGTATCTGTTGCCCTTGACTTCTAAATATACCATAAGTCCTGTTTCCTCCCAGTATTCCTCAGCTGACATGGGTAACATTATTATGCACTACTTAAATATATCCTCACCTCTTTCTTCTCTTCTCATGCTTTGTGCATCATAATGCTGGCCTACACTCATACAAAGCTGATTTTCCTTCAGACGATACAATTCTAACCAGACCTCAGCACCAGTTAAAGCACTACCCGGTAACTTAACCAGAGTAATCTTGATGACATTATTAATTCACTGTCGAATCACACAGTTTAGTATGCAAATAAAGAGCCAAAAATGTTAAATGTTTTTAAACAGCCAACACAACATGCCTTTCACTTAAACAAGAAAATCATTACAGAAGATTTGAATTCACAGACATTCATAGACTTATCATCCATTTTCACCATTTTAAATGTATACTATACAAACAGTAGGAGCGTTAGAAATATAATAGACTTGCTGAGAGCGGTTGTATGTACCGAGAATGTAGACGTCATAGCAACCACCGAAACTTGGATGAATCTGGCGAGCAAGAACTTTTTATCAGAGTACTCTCTTCATCCGGGATACATAAAAATATTGTTTTAATAATACAATAAAGGGTGAAATCGAAACTGAGTCTGTATTGGTATAAATTGCGGAAGGAAAAGATAAACTAATTATAGGAGTGATTTACAGGCCCCCAAGTCTAAGAAAAGAAGCAGCTCAGCCCATATGGCAGGAAATGAGTAAGGCAGCAGGATACAACAACCTGTGCATTATGGGGGATTTCAACTTCAGAAATACTGACTGGGACAACATTATAGGTGGCTATGAATCTGAAGACTTTCTAGATGCAGTTCAGGAAAAAAATTTAAAACAACTAATTACAGAACCTTCTAGAGGTGACAATATATTAGACCTAGTATTAACAAATAAAGAAAATATTATCAGAGATATCACAGTAGGGGAAGAACTAGGGAACAGTGATCACAGAGGAATCGGATTTACCCTAAATTGGGAAACAAAAAATAATGACAATATGGTCAGTCCCAGACTTTCAGTCAGTAGATTATGAGGGTTAAGAAGGTACCTAGGTGAGGTCACCTGGGAACGGTCAGGTCAGTCTCCGGTAGGAATGGGTGAGGTCACCAGCGACACGACAGTTGATGACAACTATACTAAATTCACTAGTATACTACAGTATTACCCCGCCTAACGCGGTTTCACTTAACGCGTTTTTTCATATACTCGGTGCCTCGCCAGAGCTGAACTTTCACTTAACACGGATTTTTTCCACATATACGCGGTGAGTGTCCGGCTCGAGACGCTGATTTTAGATTTGCCCCACCCGCCACCCTGCCTGACTGCCTGTTTTAGCTCATAAAATTCATACAAATTACCCGGCCAGAATATAATTTACATTGCTGGAATTCTTATAATTTGGTGATCATTTTGAATATAAACATCATATATTTTGCATTAGACATACAAATTTTAGATAAAATGTTTTCTCTGAGTAAATATGTTATCTTTTGTGCAAAATATATGACATTTATATTCAAAATATTCCTGGTCTTACAAGGAATCCAGCAATGTCAATTATATTATCCTAACTTTAGTTTGAGGTATTATTTATTACTAAAAAGTTAAATACAGTATTCTGGTTTTCCCACACATCTCCTTGGGACGGGGGGTGGGGGGGGGAGGGAGGGACCGACCGACCATCTGTTACCCTGTGAAGAATATTTTTTTATTTACTGAAGATATTTGTTTTAGCTCATAAAATTCATACAAATTACCCGGTCAGAATATAATTTACATTGCTGGAATTCTTATAATTTGGTGATCATTTTGAATATAAACATCATATATTTTGCATTAGACATACAAATTTTAGATAAAATGTTTTCTCGAAGTAAATATGTTATCTTTTGTGCAAAATATATGACATTTATATTCAAAATATTCCTGGTCTTACAAGGAATCCAGCAATGTCAATTGTATTATCCTAACTTTAGTTTGAGGTATTATTTATTAAAATTTAGTGGTTTTCCCCCAAAAATTTCTCAGAGAGGGAAGAGCCAGCAGTGTTGTGTGAGAAGAGGGGGAGGGAGTTGAGTCCATTATTTGAATGGACATTAACTTGGCGACTGTATTTCTCTATTTCTCTTAAGTATTAATTGTGTGCATGTACCATCATAAAATTAAGATGTTATTTTTACTACAACATAGTTATGTGTCTTCAAAAAGTGGAGTTTGGGGGTCGGGCTGGTTTCTATTGGAATTAATCCCATATGTTCTGTTGTTCACTTAACGCGGATTTCACTTAACGCGGGACCCTCTGGGTTCTATTGACCGCGTTAAGTGGGGTACAACTGTATGTAAAGCACAGGAACAAAATATACCATACAGAAAAATTAGGTCAAATAAGAATGAGCGAAGATGGATGACCAAAAAAATTAAACATGACATAGGAATAAAGAAAGGAATTTATAAGAAATTAAAGGGAGGGGAGAAGCATCTCAGAGATAGGTATAAGGAACTACAGTATCTAGGAATGTTAAGAAAAATGTACAGAAGGCTAAGAGGGACTACAAAATCAGGATAGTAAGAGAATTCAAGGCGAATCCCAAGGGATTTTTCCAGGTGTTATAGGACAAAGGTCAAGGACAAGGTGGGACCTTTAAAGTCAGAGAGAGGGGAAGTGATCAATGATAGTGAGGAAACAAGCAAAGCATTAAACTTAGGGGTACTTGTAAGCCCGGACCTACAGCCTAGAGAACAGTGTGTTAATGTTCGAAATTAGGCAAACAGAGTATTAGGTTTTATATCTGGAGGTGTAAGTAATAAGAATATGGAGGTCATATTGCAATTATATCTTGCGTTAGTCAGGCCACACCTCGATTATGCTGTTCAGTTCTGGTGCCGTTATTATAGAATGGATATCAATTCACTGGAGTTGGTGCAGCGAAGAATGACGAAAATTATTCCGAGACTTAGAAACCTTCCCTATCAAGGTAGATTAAAGAAACTAAACTTGCATTCCCTAAAAAGACAGAGTGCGGGGAGATATGATAGAAGTATTTAAGTGGGTGAAAGGAATCAATAAAGGAGATACAGGTAGTCCCCGACTTACGACTGTTTGGACTTACAACCGTTGGGACTTACGACCGCCGCAGTTGTGATCATTCTTTTTTTCTCCTCCTCAAATGACGCACGCATTTTCTATACCGAATCGTTTCCAGTTAATGTAGTCTCCATGTATAATTAGAAAATTATGGGGGTCCCATGTGCATTCAGCTGACTACATTAAAGGCAAGTGCTCAGTCACACTGTATCCATTCCTCATTATTTATTACTTTTACTGTACTGTATCCATTCCTCATTATTTATTACTTTTAGTGTACGTACCGTATTTCATTGTAGATTTTATATTTTTTTTTTTTGTATCTATGCCCGACTTACGACCATTCAGACTTACGACCTGGATTTGGGTCCCTAACCCCGTCGTAAGTCGGGAAGCACCTATATAGATAAAGTTCTTATGATATCCGAGCAGGATAGGACTCGTAGCAAGCAACGGACTTAAGTTGGATAAGTTTAGGTTTAAGAGGGAGATAGGAAGAAACTGTTTCACAAATAGGGTGGTAGATGAGTAGAACAAGCTTAGCAACTTTGTAGTAAGTACTGGAACGCTGGAAAGTTTTAAAAGGAGGCGAGATAGATTCATGGACTGTAGAGTGGTTGTAACTCTCGACAGGCGCTGTTATGCACAGGCCAACCGGCCTATTGCAAGCTCCTTATGTTCTTATATGATTTGACCCAAATCTTAAGGCTTGCTTCTATTATTTCACTAAGGGTTCGTCCTTTGTAATACTAATAATAGGTGCTTACACAGTTAACAGGTACATCATTGTGCCATGTTTTATCTTTCATTACATTATGACTGTAGCTTCACTTGTGAGTGGTCCCTGGTTTGTTTCACAGCAGGAGTGGGAAAACTGGGCTCTCTCCTTATACACAAAGTTAGTAACATTCTTGCCCCTCGTAGGAACAAGATTGTTACTAACTTTTGTCTTATCATGGGTGGCTGAGAACAAGTTACTATTCCAGTGTAGGAAAGTGGTTTTTAAACATGCTCGTACTGAACATTATCATGGCACAACCTTAGTGAAGATAGTAGGCTGTTCTGCAGTGTTCATGGTCCCAAACACTTGTTTCTAGGGATTTTATCAATCAATCAACTTTTTTTTTTTTTTCCAATTCCTTTTGTTTCTGGTCAGGATACTTACAAAAAAAATTCTTCCAACAGATGGCATCCTTCAGGTTCTTCTATAGCCTTGCTGGGACGTGACCAATTCTCAGTCTGTTTCTTTGATGGCCAGCCAAAGATGACGGGACTGAATTCCAGCGCTTAATCATTAACTCAGGTTCTCGTTTTTACTAAGTTCAATATTTGGGAAAAATTGATGGCGAGGGGACTTATATGATGATTGCTTGAGCATCAGATTATTTCTGGAGAATCTTCCATATTTATGAGCTTGTAATATTAAGTCTCATTTCTTATCTTCTCATGGAAAAATATTTTCAACTTATGTTTAGTCATTCATCAAACTAAAATTTCAGAATTCTTCTTTAATAGGAAAATGCACTTCACTCCAAACTCTTCATTTACTCAAACTTTGTTGCCTGTCATCTCAATCAAGTCCTTTTTGTATTTCCATAACTTCACCAGCTGCTCTCGGTTTCATTTTGAATTGTGTGCAGTTCTCATTGAATTTTATTATTGCATCCTCATGAAACTTGCTGCCTTCTGATCATCATAATGTTATTTAAAATTGTACTCTACTTTAGAGTTTTTGATCAGAAGCTGTTTAAAAGATAAAGGCAATACAGTAGATTCATTTTCAGTCTTCAAAACTGTACATTGGTAATGAAAACAAAATAGACTTTGATAAATGGAGGCAAAGAATGGATATAAAGGATGAGCATGACTATTAATTCTACAAGAGATTAATGAAGTTTTTGAAATAATAGAAAAGAACATTACTAAAACAACTTCTCGACCAATATATAATGATACAACTCAGTTACCATGGATGTGAACTGCTGTCACTTCCTGCTATAGTGAAGATTAGAGTATTATTATTGACAGATGACATACACTGACAAGGTACAAAAAAATAAGACTTTTTAGCATAAACTCGTACATTAATAAACCAGTGAGGATCAAGATGCAAAGTTGTGAAAGTATGATTCAGGGTAGAGATGTGCATCAACAAAACTGAAATGATTCTTCAGAGCTGTTCTTCCTGATGTGTTCAAGGTGAAAGGAAAAAATAATAATTATAACATAAAAATTAATAGATGTATAATTTCAAGAAACAATGACAAAATAGTTCTTCCAAGGATTTAGTGTCCATTTGTTGTTGCTAGTCAGGGATGGTAATCTAAATATTGACTGTATTATGCAGTGAAAATAAGTGTATATTTCTGGGTAAACTATATTTTTTATAATCTAAAATAAATAAAGTTATCTTCCATCTGTTTTAGACAGTTATTTCTTAGCCTTAATATATTATTTTTAAATGTGAAATACCAAGTGAGGTAAAAAGGGAAGAGTAAAGAACAGGACTACACATTGGAAACTATCGTACAGTACAGGCTGCTCTCACTTATTGACTTAACAAGAACTAAATTTTCACAAATGCAGTTTACTTCTTATCAAACCATATCCTACCTGCTTACTAAGAAGCTAATAAAACCGCCTAGATAACAGCACACATTTTTAAGTACTGGTTGTTTAGTGTAGAGGTGAGGTGAAATGATAATGTGGCGACTCTTTCAAGGCCATACCTCCCCCTGATAATGCTCCAGATCACCCACTGTACCTACATGACCTGCAGCCTAATAACAGGGAGTGCTAGCAAACAACTGAGGTGGATGGGCCATGTAGTTCTGTATACTCAACAAACATCAGCCTCTCCTTAAGCAAACAGATTGTATTGGTAAGTAGAGTACACTTATTTATAATGTTCATTCTATTGATTTTATGCTATTCAATTATTGTATTAAACTACTATTACTGTAATATTTGCATGAACACAAAATACAGCTCCAAATCAGTCAAAAGCAGGAATTCAGTTGTGGCTGGGAACATAACCCCATTTTAACTATAAATATCTATCTTCATTTATACCAATTTTACTTTAAATGACTTTTTCTAGGAACACAACCTTCAGTATAAATTAGGGCAACCTGGTGTAAGGCAAGGAGTGAATGTTGAGATGAGATACTGCTGTTTTGGTCATCTCCTCCTCTACTCCCAATGATAACAAGGAAGCAGAGATACAGAAAATACATAAAAACACAACAAACATTTTCCATATACAAGGCACTCCGCAGTAGAAGCGACACCCTGGCCAAAATATGTTTTTTGATGGATATCACTATTTTCACCCTTCCTCTACACATTGGCATTGGATGTAACCCTCTAGCTAGAATAGAAATATGGTAGAAAGTCCCTAAAAAATAAGGAGTGATTTCGCCTCAGGCCTGGAGCTATGTATCTGGCTGTGCGCTCAGTCAAAGAAAGTGGCAACATCCCGTTCAGAGCGAGAGGAGCTCGAGCCAATGACAGCGCAACTCCCTCGGACCATACCCCCTGAGGCAGTCAATCACAATGTATTTCCCCTTGCTACGTCACAGCTCCTTGGCCAATCCGGGCGCCCAGATGCTTCCTCCTCTTTAGTTTTGGTGCATATTTTAGCATAGGAGGTTCAGTGAATGTTCTACTGCTATTTTGGATAACTTTTCAGTGTAACATTGACGTTATTCGTGTTCCACGGGTGTGAGAAGTGCTGTGCACAATCTGCCTGATATTAAAGCAAGACTCGAGTGAGGCCAGGCCTTCTGGCGTGGGTTCAGGAGCCCATTATTCCTGAGCGTGTGTTTAGTGACGCCAGTGCTCACGAGGACACCCGAGCCATGCTTGGTGATAGTGATTTTGGTGGTGAATTTAGTGTTGATTATGGTGATACAAGTGCTACTGGCGATGGTGCAAGTGACGTGCATGAGAATGTTGGTGATGAGCTACTTGGTGATGTTGGGGAGCCAAGTGTTGGTGATAGTGGTGGTGGTGGAGCACCACGTGATGCAGATTTCAGGGGCGTACCCCTCAAGGCCTTATCAGAAAAAAAGGCAGGATGAGAGAGCATAGGGTTGACGAGTGGACACAGGAGGTTGCCAAGCATAAATGGAATTTGAGTGAGGAGTATTTAAGGTAAAGCACCAAGAAAGTAGTCAAGGCGAGGCAGGTTGGCCCTCCCTGCCCAGACTGCTGCTTCGACAAGCTTGGCAGGGATAACATCAACACCATTTTCACCAATTTCTGGGCAATTGGTGACTATAACACCCAGAATGGCTACCTGCAAGCACTCATCAGCGACGTGCCCTTGAAGAGAAAGCGGACTGAAGCTGAAGTGACCCATCAACCTTTTAACTACCATTTATTGTGAAGCTTCGGCAGCACGAGTTTAAGGTCTGTCGCCAAGGTTTCGCTTCTATTCACGGGCTTGGCAAGAAGATGGAGGTCTTGATGAATAAGAGGAAGGAATCACCAAGTGGAACGCCCATCTCTGACAAGCGAGGACATCATCCATCCACTAGGGCCATCACAGGGAGCCGCCTGCAATGTGCACGAGCACATTCGTGTCCTGCCAGTGCTCACTAGCCATTCACACAGCCCTCACAGGCAGTACCTGAAGGCCTGGAGCAGCATCACCGAACTCCACAGCATGTACCTGATGTGGATGAGCGAACACTATCCTGACGAAGAAACTGTCTCGAAGAGTTTTTACCACACTGTGTTCACGAGGGACTACAACATCGTGTTCCGTGCTCCTCTTACCGACGTCTGCAACACCTGTGAGAAGCTGGAGACCCAGATCTTTTCCCTCCAGAAGGATGGTCAGGACATCAGCGACGTGAGGAACACCCTGAGGGAGCACAAGGCCATCGCACAGGTGGCTCGGGACCTTCTTCACCAGGCGGAGCAGGGTGGCCCTGGGAATGGTGATGTCAAGATGGTGGCCATCGACCTGCAGCAGACCCTTCCTTGTCCCCGTCTACATGCAAGCAATGCCTACTATAAGCAAAAGTTGTGGGTGTACAACTATTGTGTGTACGACATGGACAAGCGGGAGGGTAGCATGTTTGTTTGGGACCAGGAGGCAGGGGGGCAGACAAGATCGCTGAAGTGGCCAAAGGTGAGGAAGGACGATCATGGCGAGGCTTTAACCCAGCTACAGGTCTTCTGTGATAACTGCGGCAGCCAGAACAAAACAGTTTCATGATTCTCATGGCCCTACATTAAGTACATGTCGCACGTCTCGCCAGGGTCGACTTCATCATCATGAAGACCTCATACCTCCTTTGTGACAGGACCTTCGGCAACATTGAAAAGAAACTGAAGAAGACGTCCCACATCTACAGCCCCTTGCAATATGTCCTCATCATTGGCAAAGCAGTCAAGAAGGGCTTCCCGGTTATTGTAATGCAGAGGGAGGACTTCTTGGACGTATGAACCCTCCTCAACTATGCCACTACGCGACCAGCACCCGGGTTCGCCCAGGCCTGCCAGCTTGCCGTAGACATGGGGTTTCCTGAAGGATTCATCATCAAGACGGACTATTGCCCGGCTGATGTGGAGGGGAACATCATCAAGGTCCGCTTGATGAAGGGAAGAGGACGCTGGGTGAAGGAGAAGTTTGACATCTCCCAGGAGGTACTCTCGCCTAAGTACCAACACGACAGGCTGCTGGCACCAGAGAAGGTCAACGACCTTAGGAGTCTCCTGAGCCTTCTGGAGGGTAGAGCCCAAAAATGGCTCCAAGCCTTGATAGCCAGGCAGGACAACCTCAGAGGGGCAGGTGAGGTTCAGCAACGAGAAGAGTTGGTCGACAATCAGACAACACAACTTTTGATTACGTGACCCTGGATGCTCCGGGAATGAAGTCACACCCCACCTACCTGCAATATTGATGACCTGGACTGCTAAGGAATATGGCTGCAGGGCTACTCTAAGGATTTAATAATGCTACCTTCTCTGCTGTTTGGTGAGTGTTACTATTTTTTTTATGTTCTCTGAGTCACCTATTGTTATCAAACTTATTTTTCTTCCAGAATGACATACATTCTTCATTCTTTGTTTGACTTAATTGTAATTATTAATTAGTTTGTTATAGGGTGTAGGATGTTTTTATATTTGTCATTAATTTGGTAGAAATATAAAATATTAATGTGTTTATGGATAAGTGCAAGGCTATTACGCAGGGACTTTTAATGAAAAACAGTCATGCCGTTGATTCAGCACGCCCACCACGGCCGCCCTTGCAACACCCTCAGTGCTAGCAGTGTGAAGTTGGTGTATGGTTGTGTGTGTCATGATGCCTTGGGTGTGGTTGCAAAAGATAACTTTTTTTGACATTACTGTACTGTACCTTCCATTGCAATGTCTGGTAGTCAACTTAATACAGTACAAGCAGTACTGTCCTTAAACGCGAGTACGTAGAGGAAAGTGACGCACATACTGCTTCATAAATTCCCTTTAAAAAACATAGGTTTGTGGGACATCCGTTTGTACAAACTCAATGAGACAGTGATGAAACAGATATAGATGATAATGACGGTGAAAGTGAGCTTGAATAGATGAAACTGAGTACAGTGGTCCCTTGGTTAACGAACACAATTCGTTCCACAGAGTCATTCATTAACCGAAAATTTTGTGAACCGAATCCTTTGTTTCAATGGGATATTGAGTTATTGGTTCCAGCTCACAGAAAAGTACATACAAAGTAAAAAAAAAAAAAATGCAGTAAAGTACACTTACTTTGAGGTGTGTATGTAGAAGGTTCCTGGTTGTTGTTGATGATGATGGGAATTAGAAGTGGGAGTGGAGGAGAAGGGAGAAGAGAAGGAAGTAGGGATGGAGGAGAAATTACCTTTCAGGGGACCCATGCTTGATGCAGTAATTTCACCAATAAAATTTTAAGTTCACTAGGTGTAATTCAAGATTATTTTATTTAAATCAACACTGCACTGCACTATATATTATCAATATGTTAACTAAATTTCAGAATGACCAATATTTTTAATGTAAACATGAAAAAATATTCAAGACACCAACAAAATCGATGTTCACTCCACTGCCAACAAAGCCAAACTGACTCTTGGTGGCTGAGTCAAGCAGCTAAAGGGCGCACAAAAAACTAGTTACCTGCACTGCATATATTATCAATATACTGTATATCAATATATTTTATAATGACTAATAATTTTAATATAAAAAATGCAAAAAAATAATAAAGAGCACAACTCTCTTGATATTTACTCCACTGGAAACGAATGTAAAAATAGAACAGATTACTGAATTGGCAGACTAGCCCATCAGCTGATCAGTTTATGCTCACAACAAAATGTGTTTTTCGTAAGGATTTCGTTAATCGAAGTTTTGTTCGTTAACCGAATTGAAGATCCTTATGGGAGGTAATTCGTTAACCGAAATTTCGTTAATCGAGCCGTTCATTAACCGAGGGAACCACTGTATACCCATAATACAAAAAGTGACTGCTCTGCATCACAAGACCTTTTTGCAGAATGTGATCCGGTACAGTTACGTGACGTGCACTGACGGCAATAATGATGATGAAAGTGAAGATGAAAATGATGAAAGTGAGTCTAGTGGTAACACAAACAGTGACACTAATGTGTCACAACAAGAACATACAGACTGTGAGGAGGTAGAAGTGGACAGTGACGAGACATACATTGACCTTGATAGTGATAAAAGTGAGCCTGACCCAATGAATGCTAGTGAAAGTGAGCCCATACCTCAGTCTTATAATGAAACTGAACTGTTGCCGGCATCAATTATCAATGATTTAGTAGATGAAAAATCTGTGTGGCAATTTTTTAGAGAGTGCAGAGAAAGACTTTGATCAGTACGTGATTGATTATCACGAGGCCATTAAAGTTATACACACTCCTCAGGATTTACGTATCTTCAAGTTGCTACGATCTTCAGGGATAATAAAACGTAGGAACTAAACAAAGTAAGATTGTAATACGTACTACAGGTTGTACCTCTCTAGTCCGGCAACCTCAGGACCTGACCGGTGCCGGACCATGGAAATTCACCCTTTTCCTGGATAGATAGTGACTTGTGCTAATGCTTGGAAGCACTAGCACCACTTTCTCTGCATCATGGTCTCTTTGAATACATATTGAAGGGTTAAATGTCGTATAGTAGCTTCTCAAATTTCGCGAGTTTTTAATTCTTAACGTATTTTATTGGAACACAAAAAAAATAAATACAGTTAAACCTCACTTTACGCGGTCCCGCATTCCGCGTTTACGCGGTGCCTTGCCAGAACCTAACGTGCTCACATTACGCGGTACGTGAACCCCATTACGCGGAGAGTGTCCGGCGCGACGCTATTTTTAGATTCGCCCCACCCGCCCGCCTGCCTGCCTGCCTGTGCTCCTCGCCTCTCCCTCCTCCTCCTCCTCCTCCCTCCGCTTGGGCAAGCCGCGCGGTAAGGTTGCGCAGTGTGTGTCTTTGTTGCGTTATCACTGACGTCATATGACGTATTGGACTGTGATTGGCCATGCATCCCTACCCCCCTCTGCTGCTAGCTGTAATTGGCTTAAAGTATTATGACGTGTCCACCCAGGGGAGGGAGAGAGGGAGGAAAGACGACGCTTGACCTAGCCGCGGCAGTTTCATCCCTCAAGGCCACACCGTGTAAACGTGCATCCATTGTTCCGTGAAATGGCTTCCGCTGGACCACCACCCCCAGAGAGAAACCTTTCCTTACCTGGACCCAGCGGCACTAAGCCAAAGAAGACACGACGTTTCTTAAGCTACGAGGTGAAGTATACCATCATCCAAGAGTTGGAGAAAGGAACAAGGCAGGTTGATTTGGCGTGCCAGCATGGTGTGAATGAATCTACGATTCGAACAATAAAGAAGGATGCAGCCAAGATAAAGGAGCACATGAAGATCACAAAGTCTACAGGTGCTTCTATGATCAAGTATTTTCACAACCAGGTGCTTCTCAAGACAGAAAAATTACTTGTGAGGTACTTTGTGCGTCAGGCGCGACGGAACATGGCGGTCGACACGCGCTCTGTTAAGGACTACACACGTGAACTGTACATGGCAGTGGCACAAAAGATGGGAATTACAGAGCCCAAACCCTTTAATGCTTCCTCTGGGTGGTTACAGAGGTTTAAGATCCGGAACAAGATCACCAATATAAACATTGGTGGTGAAGAAGCGAGAGCTGACCGTGCTGCGGCTAGGGAATTTCCTCCGTTTTTACGTGAGATTATGGAGAAAGGACAGTACAGTGACGACCAGGTGTTTAACATGGACGAATCTGGTCTTTTCTGGAAAAAGCTACCTTCCAAGTCCTTCGTTGTAAAGAATGCCAGCAGGATTCGGGGCCGGAAGATGCAGAAGGAACGCATCACCGTCCTGTTTACCACCAATGCCTCCGATACCTGTAAGCTCAAGTTATCGGTGATCCACACAGCACGCAAGCCGCACGCCTACAAAACCATGGACATGACCAAGCTAAATGTCCACTGGCTGACCGCACGTAAGGCGTGGATGTTCTCTACACTGTCCTTCTCCTGGTTTGATGACTGTTTTGTTCCCGATGTAAAGAAATTCTGTGAGCGACAGAATGTGTCATTCAATATTTTGTTGCTGCTGGACAACGCACCAGGACACTCGCCCCTACTGTTAGATCGTCACCCCAACGTAAAAGTGGTCTTCCTTCCTCCCAACACTACGTCTATATTACAGCCCATGGACCAAGAGTTAATCTGTAATGTAAAAGCTGCATTCTCAACAAAAAAATTCAAACTCCTGAACGACTACACCAACACCAGGGAAGAGTTGCGTAACCTGAGTGACACCACCACCGATAGCAAGAGCGAAGAAGATGAGGATCAACAGTTGGCACAGCAAAAAATACTGTTCAAACAATTCTGGAGAGTATTTAACATCAAGAAAGCTGTGGACTTCTTGGTGGAGTCATGGGATCAGCTGTCTATTGCTACAATTCGTCACGCATGGAGACATGTGTTGCATGGAATACCAGGTGAGAGGAGGAGTCAATCTGTGACTGGTGAGGTTCAGAATGTTGCAGTAGCAGTGGACCTTGCCAGAGAAGCTGCGCAGACTGTTACAGTTCCAGGCTTCTCCAAGACCACCAACGACGACATCCTGGAGGTGATCAGAGATCCTGAAGTGACTGCCGACGAGATGTTGGAAGAAGATCACGTCAGTGAAGAGGAGGAAGAAGGTGCGTCATTCTCCGAAGAACACAGTTTAACTCATAGTGATATTAAGGGTGCCATGGAGTGTGCAGAGAAAATGAAGTCCTTCCTTTCCCGCGACAATGACGATGACCGCTATGAAGTCTTCCATACCCGGCTGGTGCAGGCTATGGAGCCGTACATCACGGTGTATCACGACAACATAAACACCAGCCGTCAAAAAAGCATAACTGAGTTCTTCGCCCGCAACCCACCACAGCCAGCCCAAGCCAGTGATAGTGACAGTGAAGATGACTTTGAGGGATTTGTCAGGGAAGCCCTGACAACTGTAAGTGACAGTGATGATGATTCACCTGAGGGCCAGTAATCTGCCCTCTGCCTCGGAACCAGCCTCCATCCCCGTATGCCGACCCATCTCTTCTACTACCGTAAGTGTTCCACCTAACTTTTAGTTTTTCTAACCTAACCTTTATTTTTCCTATGTTAACCTTTATTTTTCCTAACCTAACCTCTTCTATATTACTTATTTTTTCATACCATCATAAAGTTAAGATAAAATTTTTACTACAACATAGTTGTGTGTTGTCAAAAAGTGGAGTTTGGGGGTCGGCCCGAACTCCATTTCAATTAATCCCATATGTTATGTTATTCACTTTACGCGGGACCCTCTGGGTTACATTAACCGCGTAAAGTGAGGGTTAACTGTACATAATTAAGGAAACTCGAAACTTGTTTGGGCTTGGGCTCATGAGGAATGTGAATTTGAGCTGTAACAACACTGTCCCTGGCCAAATATTCTCATATGATCAGCCTCTTAGGGTATATGATTCCTCATAAATAATATATAACTTTTTCAATAAAAAAATTTTCCACATTGATTTTGCAGTTTAAATCATTGCCACTATAGTACAGTACTTCAGTCTCATGCACAGGCTGGTGATACACACCTACACAGTATTTGTGCAACACACGGAGAAGCACTTCTACCTCCCTTTCCTTCTGTTCTCTATGCACTCCTCATATGCTGATGACGAGATCATCAATGTCACTATTCCTGAAGCTCACACAGGTTATCATTTCTGAATTTACTCAGCGAATCTACCAATTCTTTAGTTTCACCCTCACTAATTCCCATAACATTTTACTTGATTTTCTATGGTGTCAAGGCTTCACTACTGCAGCGAAGGGTCTTTCCGCACGATGTGTCACTGGAATTGTCAGTTACTTCCTTCACGATGAAAAAACTCCAGGTAGAGAAAGGGACGTGTGGAGGGACCAACATGAGGAAGTTAATGTAGCTATGAGTTACAATGAATCACTCGAGCAAAACTCTGACGCTAAAATTCAAAATTATGGTGCGGAAAAATACTGATTATATACCGATTACTGTCTATTGATGACCTCCGAATTGGGGGACAAAAGAACCACATCATATACTATATAGCCGATCCCACCATGTAAGAATTAAATGGTAAAGTCAGTCTACATTCACGGTAAACCATAAAAAACTGTTATATAAAACTTATAAGTAATAGCATAATTAGCATTTCAAATATTCTAAATGTACTGTTATTATTTCATGGGTCATTCATTAATTAACAACAATCATATGAATTTTTAATTTTTTAATCAATATCCTTAACAAGCAGCTCAAGGAGTACAGTACAGGAAAACCTCCCATAACGACGGTTCTACTAACGACGATTCATATTTAAGACCCTGGTTAATTAAGGACCCAATTCAATTTACACCATTACTTTTTTTCGTATTTACGACAAAAATATTATACAAAATAAAGTAAAATTACATTTACATATAAATAATAACTAAATCCCAATATGTATTAGAAAAAAAAATCCTTGCGCACTGAGGCTGCCGGGTTTGTGAGGGTGACGCCAGCATAAACAGTAGCAGCTGGCGAGCACTTTGTTTTCAGGCATCTGAACAGGAAAGGGAGAAAACATTCTCAGGTTTCTTACGGCATTTTTTGCGTCCCCATTCAGCACGATCAAGAGAGCAAGTGATGGTAGTGCTGGTTCAAAAGCTAAAAGAAAGCGTATAAGCTTAGCGGAGAAACTCGGTGTTAAAATTAAATGAAAAAGGTGAGAGGTCTGTGGATATTATATGGAGCAAGCAATGAACCTATTTTCTGAAGTGGATCCATTAACAGAATGAAGCATTAATGGGGATGTGTAAAAAGCATATGACCTCTACATAAAGATGTATAATGAGAAAAGAAAGCAGCTGTGCAAGGTTCTTTCGACAGCTTTATTATTCGAAGGCCTAAACCATCAAATTCAGCATCATAAGCAGCTTCAGCAACAACTTCCAGTTCAGGAACAGCTATGATATCTTTTTGGAAAGCTTCAGCCAGAGTTGTACCTGATGACTTCGTCATCTGAGTAAAAACTCATACATCATCATTGGCTGCCCTTATGTATTAGACTTAACAACCATTTGTGAGTAGAAGTTTGGTTTACGTTAGTAAGTATTATTTTAAACCTATATGAACAGTAGTAAGTGTTGCTTTCATATTCTTATGTAGAGAATTGACAATGTTTTTCACATGTACACATTTATATGCGTTGGCATTCCCAATCTATTTTGTTATTTCTTTACCATTAATGGTTAGCTACTAATATTGTTCCATTAAATAACATTACTTAAAACATACATATTAATTTTTTTACATTAATTTTACTGCAGCTACAACAAGGGTCTTATTTTCTTCAGTTTCTTGTGTAGAACCATCGTCACGGACTCACGGGTGTAAACACTCATGAAAACAATGCCGTCTCTTATCCTTTTGTGTGTTTTAATATTCTACGTATTATAAATGAATTGCATTGTTCATTTTGCATATATAAACATTAATTTAATCAAATACATATTCAGTAATAAACAATAATGAATCTTTTGTACATATTCTTAAGATAAATGACGCGGTTTCCTTGAGGGCGCAAGTATACATTGCCATTCCACTATCAGTCTCTTCTTTTTCTTTAACATCAGTGGCTACTTTTACTGTACATTAAATAACATTATATACATTAATTTTACAACAGCACAACCAGGGTCTTATTTTCTTCGGTTTCAGATGGATAACTGACACTAAAGGTGTAAACACGACAACAACAATAGCGTCCCATCTCCTTTTGTGTGATATTATTATTGATTTATGTTGTATAAGGTGCATTCATAAACAATATTTAAAGAATATAGTTTGCATTTTTCATTAATTGTATTGTTTGGGGGGGAAAAGAGGGTAAAAACCCACACAAAAGTTATGAAAAAGTCACACTGGGGAATGCATGTCATTATTATTGCTTTATTTTAATGGTAATTAATGATTCGCGACACGATGATTCTCCTTACACTGCAATATTGGAGGCCACATTACAGTCGTTATTCGAGGCTTTACTGTACCTTTATTGGAAATTTGAGAAAAATCGAAAATTTTACCACGCGCTTAAATGAGAAAGTCAGTCTACAGTATTTCATTGATGACCAAGTGAATTTAGTCATATACAGTTGGTCCTCTTATTACGCGGTCCCACAATCCGCGTTTCACCATTAACGCGGTGCCTTGCCAGAACCTAACATCCTTACATTCCGCGGTCGTTTCCGCCATTGCGCGGAGAGTGTCCGGCGCGACGCTATTTTTAGATTTTCCCCACGCGTCACCCACGCACCACCGGCCCGCCTGCCTGCCTCTCCCTCCTCCTCCTTCCGCTTGGGCAAGCGGCGCGGTAAGGTTGCGCAGTGTGTGTCTTTGTTGCGTTGTCACTGACGTCATATGACGTATCGGACTGTGATTGGCCATGCATCCCTACCCCCCTCTGCTGCTAGCTGTAATTGGCTTAAAGTATTATGACGTGTCCACCCGGGGTAGGGAGGGAGGGAGGAGAGACGACTCTTGACCTAGCCGCGGCAGTTTCATCCCCCAAGGCCACTCCGTGTAAACGCGCATCCATTGTTCCGTAAAATGGCTTCTGCCGGACCACCACCCCCAGAGAAAAACCTTTCCTTACCTGGACCCAGCGGCACTAAACCAAAGAAGACACGACAT
This sequence comes from Homarus gammarus, assembly GCA_958450375.1. Lineage (NCBI taxonomy): Eukaryota > Metazoa > Arthropoda > Malacostraca > Decapoda > Nephropidae > Homarus > Homarus gammarus. Next base: position 1,223,189 of record CAUDMG010003985.1, read on the forward strand.
TCCTTAAGCTACGAGGTGAAGTATACCATCATCCAAGAGTTGGAGAAAGGAACAAGGCAGGTTGATTTGGCGCGCCAGCATGACGTGAACGAATCTACGATCCGGACTATAAAGAAGGATTCAGCCAAGATAAAGGAGCACATGAAGATCACAAAGTCTACAGGTGCTTCTATGATCAAGTATTTTTACTACAACATAGTTGTGTGTCGTCAAAAAGTGGAGTTTGGGGATCGGCCTGGACTCCATTTCAATTAATCCCATATGTTATGTTGTTCACTTTACGCGTTCCTTATTTTCCGCGGGACCCTCCGGGTTACATTAACCGCGTAATACGAGGACCAACTGTACTGTATTTGGAAGTGTCATTAAAAATCACCAAATCCCAAACTATTAGCCTGAGATATGAAGTTTATTGTCTTGCAATTAAATGATACTCCAGTACATTTTGCACTGGTGATACAAAACTCCTGGAACAAGCATCTGTCAAGGTGATGGATTGGACTTGGGGGCAGACAGTGTATGGTAGCTGTCACGAAGACCTGATCTCACAATTCTTTGACAGCAGTTTTTTGGGGGTTGAGTTGTTCATCATAAAGAAATTAATGTTCCCAGTACTTTATATTTCGAAGATATATATATTATCAATACAAACTAAATAGAGCCTTAAATTATAACATCACATACCGTACCTTTACCTTTCTTTGAAGTGTCTAACATCAAACTATGAAGAAACAATTAAGGAGGTATATAAATATACAGCATAAACTATGTAAATCCTCACAGTTCAGAATCTGCTGTGTTTTTGCTGACAATGACAGGTGAAGGCACAGTCTGGTCATCCAGCATGGGTCTACCCTCCCCTGCCCCCCGCCGCCTCTCCTCTTCCTTCAGCTCTTTCTCTGAAGGTAGAAATGCCAATGAACAATATATTATCATATAATCATAAAGCAATTTAATTTATTCCTAAAGAAAGCATAATAAATTATAAAAGTTCCTTTATGATGATTTAATTTTTATTTATTCTATTTGACACTGGAGGTTATGTTGATAATGACTTTGAATTTATTTGCAATTGTAACACAATTCAAGATGTATATATCTGTATTACAATCGTCATTGATTGTCTTTAAAATGTCTTTAAATTTATATGGAAAAATTATTCAGAGCTCTACTGATGCATAAATAGTTTGGTGTCAGTCCTAAACTATTTATTCCCTTATGCTTGAAGAAAAGTCATAATAAACTTATGGTAACATTTCTTATATTTTGCTTGGCACCAAGTGTTTCTGTTAGTGGTTCACATGTGCATCTACAACCTCCATCAATACAGTACAGTAATTGGTGTGAGAACAAAGAGTTTAACTACAGAAAATTTCTCTTAAGACATATACAGTACATAAAATAAATTTTCCACGTATTGGTCAAGAACTATAAATATGAGAAATATAAACTTTACCCAAATTATGTACAGTGTAGTACTTTTTTATTCTTATTAAAACACTTAATGAAGGTAAAGGTAAGTCTGCTGAACAACTTACATAGACAGTACAGTAATCAAAACCATCAACCAAATATCCTCCATCCATCAGAAATCTTAATGAATGGTACCAATCCCTTGCATGGAAAACAATACTATACAGTCCTCAAGCAGATAGAAGTCCTGCCATGAAGAAATATTTCTCCAAACATAATTGATAAATAATTGCACTATTAATATAAACTACTATTGATATCACCTTTAGCTAGAACAATTGGTGCAGAGTACTTCTGGGAATGAGAGATTTCCGAGTAATGAGACAACTCTCTCAAAGCAGGGAAAAAATCACCCATCCCCACAATTTTCCGGGTACTGTACCGGGAAAATGTTCTTGGAAGTTCTGGCAATTGCACAATACAGTACATCATCTCCCGAAGCCGGAATAAAATACCCCATCCCCAGAATTTTATGGGTACTGGAAATATTTCTTGTAATTTCTGGAAAATGTGCCTGATTTTCATCTCTCAAACTTGGAAAAAATAATCCCCTATTCCTGGAATTTTCTATGTACTGGGAAAATTTTCTTGGAATTTTCCCAAAAATGTGCACCTCAGAAAATCGTTCCCAAACCCGGATATTTTACGGAAAATTCCGAGAAAATTAAAATTCCGGTTGAGAGAGATTTCGGCTAACGGAGATATTACTACAGTATATATTTTAATACTTTTTTAAAGGTAACATTTCAAATTGTTCCCCATTTGGAGTTCTGACCATTAAATATGTTAAAACTATCAGAAGATAATTTAGATTTGTAAAAGAAATACAGTACAAATAAATACATACCTCTTGCTTGTATCTTTTTCTTTAAGTAGAAGAAGTGGAGGAGGGAGTACAGGGCTCCACAAGTGACAGATATACCACCGTAGACCCTGAAGGCTGTAGGCAGATCCAGGTTGGCGATGAGGTGAGCACCTACCAGGGACCCCAGACCTTTCCCTGTAATACTCAACAATGTCACCATCTTCAGTTACAATGTTTATGTAATCAATGACCAGATATGACATGGTAAATAAAATAAAATTACTTAACCAATTTCGTATTTCTCATGGTATGAGAATTAACATCGGTAAGACAGTTTTTTGCTATAAGTGACAGTGAGGCTGATAAACAAGCATTGGCTGTTGGGCAGCCCATTTACTTCTGATGGGTCAATATCAACAGCAAATAAAGTTCATGCGCAAGCCAAGATGTGTAAACAAGAACAATGATATCCCCTTTATGTCAAGAAAAAGGTATTTCATGCAGCATTGATGTCCGCCTTGCTATATGGTTGTGAATCACGGTTAAATGGTAACATTACACCTGTGAAATAAACTTTGTATGAGGTGTATTAAACAGTTATTAGGTGTCAGGAAAACGACCAACAATGATTTATGCATGGTGGAACTTGGTTTTACTCCGTTATGTGCCCTCATAATAGCTAAGCGGCGTAAATTTTTCTCGAGGAAATGGACGGGAAGAAGTGAAATGGTAGACGATCCACTTGCCCATACTATAAATGTTGTATTAAATTTTAATACGCCCACGTCACGATATGTACGCGATCTTTTATTTAATGATATTGATGATGTTCAAATAGCCTTACACACTCTGAAACAGAAACTGTCAGACTCAAGTAGAGTACAATTATACATGACTATCAAACCAAATTTTGATGTTTATGCCATCTATAATACAAAGATAAAGGTGAACGAGCTAGAACGAGTATTGTGGACACAAATGAGAGTGAGTGCCCATTCCCTCGTAGTAGAGGAGGGGCGCTGGAACAGACGAGGCAGGGGCCGTCTGCCCAGTGAAGAGAGATTGTGTTCATGTGGTGTTATTCAGTCTGAATGGCATGTTGTTGAAGAGTGCCCCCGAACAATGAGATATATGCCATCAATATAGTATTTCAATTTTTGTAAATTTGCAATCTGAAAGAATGGATTATGAAACCGTTTGTCATGCAGTTCATCGAATACTTCATGTATATATTTAGAAGTCACAGGCACATACCATTACCCACAACTATTTTGTATGTTTTAGTTTATTTTACTTGTAGTTATTTTTACTTTTACTTTATTCACTCGTGGTTTCCCAATGTTTTTTGTGTTACTGGTTGAATCAGTAAACTTTTATGAATGTTTGGTGTTTTAATGCATTTGGACCATTTTATGTAAAACTTTAGTGTAAACTCTGTATTCATAATTTGTGGTCAATAAATTCTATCTCGTATACTTTTTATTCCTCTATTTAAACATTTGATAGTATCTTAATAATAAATATGAGCAATATATTTATAGTGCTCTTCAGTGCTACATTATTGCCTTGCTGCAGGAAGTCAGCAGTGCACACTGAGGATGATGGCTTTGAGTAACTAATTAAATTAGTCCTTGAAGTAAAACAAACAAAATAAATAAGAAAAGATCAAACTTACCTTAAATACAGTGTATACAGGCAGGTCACTAGTACTGTCTTATCCTCCTGAGGTCACACTCAATGACATTGCATAAGATAATTTTATTTAAGTACAACTTATTAAAGCATTAATAAACATTAATGTTCTCAACCTGTATTAGTTATGATAATGTACCACATGGTGTACTGTAATGACTTACCAAGTGAAAAATGTATGGTGCCAATGAGAGCAGTCATGGTGGCGAGGAGACCCTTGGGAGCGAGGATTGGGCAGTAGGTGATGGCCGCCACCCACATCAGCTGATATGTGAACACCTCCAGTAACTCAAAGGGCAGCACCAACCATGGGTCACTAGATCACAGTAACAACATTTAGGGAATCTTGTTGAGTTTGTGTTTACAAGGAAGCTTAAATCACAACCGCATGGTGTATTCTTATGAGCTCTATGAATATTAATCCTGACTCACTCTCTTAGATGTAACTTTTGACTTACCAGTACTGATGCCGTTTGTGATTATTTCTAGATAAACTGCTTTACTATGGAAGGGGTAATTTATAAAAGGAAAAAAATGTATTGGTAACAGTAAAAAATGGAAGGAAGGAAAGAGAGAGACATACACAGAGAGACAAGGAGGGAGTATCTGCCATTGTGCACATCCTGACTCATTCTACAAACATAACTACAGTACTGAACACTGATCTAGAAGACAACTGGACAGAACACAACACACAATTGCACTTTATATAAGAAAATCACTGATAAAATACATAGCTTAAACCAACTCGACCCAACCTGATTTTGGAAAGGCTTTGTGACTCCATATCTGGCAACATGATGAGTTGCACATTATGATCATTATCCAACTGTAAATCAGGTATTTATTGTACTGTTAAAGCCTTCCGAAACATACTAAATTAGGTTGAATTTTGTTTAGGACAAAAAATATTAACCATCAAATGAAGTCACTGCTATTCCAAAAACTGGCCTGGGTTATTAGACCATTGCTAGAGGTGTTTGTGTGTCCCTTATAGGCTGTGTAAAACAAATGGAAACTCAAGAAAAAGACTGTGATCAGTATCCTTATAACTTCACTCTCCCCTATACTGTACAATATTTCTTTGTGATACCTGTACATGATACTGTAATATTTAAATACAACTTGGGTGCACTACCGTGTGAACTTAGGAGTTAAAGTATCTTAAAAGCAATCTTGAAACTGTATATCCCAGTGCAGTTTTTGGTCTGTCTTTGGCATCCTACACTGAAGGCAGCCAGACCTCTCTTTTTTTTCTTATCTTTGTAAACCTCACACCCAAGTTCATAACAATAACCCATCTTATTTTGTACAGTTCTACTCTGTATATCCCAGAAAATATCTCACTTTATGTAGGAGTAACCAATGTGTCTGATGGTGTAAGTGAAGAAGGAAATGATGAATATGACTGGACGATGAAGCTTCTCCACCACCCGGTCAGCAACAAACATGACGGGCAGACCCACCAGTGACCCCACTGTCATTGTCAATCCTGTCAACCATAGAAACAAGTTACTTTAATGATCATCATCATCATTAATTTACAGCCATTTTCCTTGCATGCAAGGTGTTACCTTCATGAACACAAAAGGCCCAAGTCTGGATTCTCAATGATTAATAAATAGTGTGTCCCAAATAAGTGGATTTAGGAGCAATATCAAAGCTATTTTCACCAATATCTTTGCGTCACAGCATTGATGAATCGGTTAGATGTGTTCTCACAAGGAAAATATTTTACCAATGAACCTCTCAGAACCTGAACCCTGGGTTGGTATTCTTAAAGGTTCATATATAACATTACTTTCTAGCTGGGAAATGACAACACATCACCCTGGTCTATTGAAGGCATAATACAAATGACAGCAAATACCAGAGATTATAAAAACATAAAAAATTAACTTGATTTTGGAGTCAGTAGGTAGTAGGCAGCTACCAAACAGGGAGGTACTACCGCCTGGGAAGATATTGGAAGCACAATGTGTTGTCTAATGGTAGACCCTGCTGCCATATGGCACCTCAAAAATTGTGACAAAGTCCCAGGTTGCTGGTCTGACTTTCTGCCTCATTTACACACAATTGCAGGGTCTCAATTGTTTCTTTTACTTTGACAACACAACATACATACTGTATGTCATTTCTAACTATTCATATTTTTTTATTTTTTTTTATCTATTTATGGCTCTTTATTATTACTATTACTGTTGTTATTATTATTATTATTATTATTACTGTACATTATTATTATTATAATTTATATTAAGTTTTATTAATTTCATTATTATTATTATTTTATTATATATTTGCCCACCAGGCCTTGATGTGGGTCACAAAATGACCTGTGCCCGGGTGGGTTAATGCCTGTAAAAAAAAAAATAAATAAATAAAAATAAATAAATACAAATATATATAATAAAACTAATAATAAAAAAAAAAATATATTACTTGCTCACATAGACACATGCCCATCTATGACTCGTGCACCATGATACTTGCCCATGAGGGAGTTGGAAGCACCGAGGGACCCAAGGTAGATGAACAGGTAACTCTCAATGAAGCCCCAGTTGGACCCCATCAGCAGAATCATCACCAAGTACATGTTGATCTCTGGCCTGATCACCAGCTGCTTCAGGTCCTGGATGAAGTGCTCACTGGCCCGGTCCACCTGGTTAGCAGGTTTTGTAAATACTGTACTGTACAGTGATGTAGTGATACAGGGATATAGTGGTAAAATAATGTACTGATACAGGAATATAGTGGTAAAATAATGTGCTGATACAGGAATATAGTGGTAAAATAATGTGCTGATACAGGAATATAGTGGTAAAATAATGTAGGTAGTGTTACAAGAACACAGTGGTAAAATGACTTTCAGAAGCAGTACAGCATTGTACAGTGACCCCTCGGTTAACGAACTCAATCCGTTCCAGAAGGTCGTTCGTTAACCGAAAAGTTCGTTAACCGAAACCATTGTTTCAATGGGTTTTTGGGTAATTGGTTCCAGCTCACCGAAAATTTCCTAAATTCAACAAAAATGGTAGAAAAGTTCACTTACTTTGAGGTGTATTTGTAGAAGGCTCCTGGATGATGATGATGATGGGATTTAGAATGGGGGTGGAGGAGAAGGAAGAAGAGAAGGCATTGGGGTGGAAGAGAAGTCACCCCATGGCGCCATTTCACCCATAAAATTTTAGCTCTCTTGGTGTAATTCAAGATTATTTTCTTTAAATCAACACTGCACTGCATTATATATTGTCAATATGTAAAATATATTTCAAAATGACCAATAATTTGCTTGGAAACACAGAAAAAAAGCATTTAGTTGAAGAGAGTCTCAAGCAAGATGTTACCTCCAGTGAAAACAGAGAGACTAACGCCTGTTTGCTGTGTTAAGAGGCTGGATGCCGCGCATTAAACTAGTCACTTTACCTTCAATTATGTTCAATAATTGTTAAAATGACTAAAAAATTTAATATTAAACTTTTAAAATTATTGAATAGTATAAACTTCTTGATATTTACTAAAATAGTAAGGAATTTAAGCCCTAGAACCGATTAATGTATTGGCGGACTGATACTAAAGCTGGTTGCCTGGTCAGTGCAAGCGAAAACATGTTGAGGTCGGTTCGTAAGAAATTCGTTAACCGAATTTTTGTTCGTTAACCGAATTGAAGATCCTTATGGAAGGCAGTTCGTTAACCGAAATTTCGTTAACCGAGGCGTTCGTTAAACGAGGGGTCACTGTATAACATTTAGGACAGTATTTATATCAGTGATTATTAAGAAACTAACATTAGTTTATAAGCATAGAGACTGAAGGTATGGACGTGGGAATCTCTCTCTCCCAGCAAATATAAGGTAAGGGTAGTGACTTACAGAGAACTGGAGGCGGGTGATTAGGAGGGCAGACATCAAGCAGAGGGCAGCACCCAAGTAGAAGGCCGGCATTTTGTCCATGTACCCTGTAAAAACATTGCTGTACACCTCACATACAAAATCCCACTGGACAATTTCCCAACTCAAAAAATTAAACCAGACAATTTTCTAGCTGAATAATTCCCACCAGACATCTTCCCACTGAGCCAAATTTCAAGTTTCTTTAAGGAATTACACCCTGTTAGGTAAGACTATGGTAGGTTAGGAGAGCTGGGACATTTTCCAAAATCTTCCAGGGCTCCATTTCATAAACACTCATACCACAATGGTTAATTCTAAGCCCCATTTCTCTACTTAACACTAATTCAATGTCGACATGCCTCTTATCATCCTACTTCATCAGTACCTTATTTTTTCCCATGTTTGTTGTGGGGTCGGTCATAAAAGCTCTCTACATTAACTAAATATCGGACATTCTTAACATATACAGTAGTGTACATACTTTTTCCAAGACAGTCACAAATGGTACTTTAGATTCATTCAACATGCAGCAAGATCATTATTATTTTTTTTTTTCATTTTCAAAGATTCAATCCAAAAACTGGTATCCTCATTATTCTTCAACCAGGTTTGACCAAGAGGATTGTCATCATTCGTATCATGTATGGACGATTTAGCTAACGTGTTTGTCTGTGTCAACCTAATATTGTCCCTACAACTAATTTTGTCAATTCTGATACATTGATCTGGAAGTTGATAGGCATAATCAGTGCCAATCAAACATGTGTTTGTGGCTTTTTGAGATAAGAGGGACAAATGCTATGGTCACTATTGCTAAAGTCACAAATAAGATTTTTTTTTTTACTATTTTCCTACTTGTTTCTTGCTCGACATCTCAAGAGCTGCCACACAAACCAATTCTTTGCCTTCCTATACATCCAAATTAATCCCATTTATCTTTCCTCCTACATGTGAAAATTTACTCAATTTTATTTAAAACATCATAGAGAAAGAAGCCAGACTTACCTACTTTCTCTTCATGCCAGTCAATCAGTAATCCAGTGAGGGGTGAGATAACCGCCATGCCCACAATGAAGAGGAAGCGTTGTTTACCGTAGTCTCCATTATGTTGCTTGACGATTGCCAGGGTTAAAGCATCCTGGCCAGCAACACAAATTAGCAGAGTGAAGAGAGATCCAGTTTACCTAAAGTTGGTGAGTTTGTGATAATAGGAGGAGCTTTAATTCCTAACTCCGTTATTCAAGGACAAAAGAGTTTCTGTATATGCATCAGTCTGTATCATGCTGGGGTAGACTTTCAAACCGAGTTGTACTGAATCTAATGTCTACCTTAAAAGAAATACAAGATGGTGTACTATATTTTAACTTACTACACATTTGGGAGCTTAAATATGTAGGAAAGGAATGTTAAGGGTAGGCCAAGAGTGACATGAGGAGAGGTCAGAAATGACATTTTGAGTTAAGAACCTGACAAGAGAGACTGCGAGAGACCTTGCAACATATAGAGTTGCTATCAGGTAATCACGGTTAACCTGAGTAAGTGGAGTAGATGGCCGTAAAACATTGATGATGATGTTGACTTTGCCCAAAATTTATGGAATTTTTTATTTTATTTTGAAACTTTGTAAATACAGTGGGGTATGCTATAACGAATCTAATTGGTTCTAGAACCTTGTTCGTTATAGCATTCGTTCATTATAGGATTAATCCGTTCCAGGCCCCCAAATACAACCACTTAACACTGAAAAATATAATATAAAATTGTAAAAATTGTAAAAAAGTGCATAAATATGCATCTAAACCCCTGAAATAAAGAATATCATTAATACTTGTAATAAAAAAACAATAAATTAGTAAAAAAAAAAAAGAAAAAAAAATTCGTTGTAGGAGTTTCGTTCGTTATAGCGTTCTCAATTTTATAGGTAAAACCATTCATTATAGGAATATTCGTAGTAGAATCCATTCGTTATAGCATACCCCACTGCACCTGTACTGCTAAGGTCAAGTTCATGCCCAGTACAGAATCTTTTTTATGGAAACTTTAATAACTGGGAGTTTCAGTTATCCTAAAGATTATGGTTAGAGACAGGACATTGACTTGTAGTTGACTTATGCTTGAAAACCAAGTACAGCACATGGAGTTTGAGTTAATATAAAAAGTCCTCACATACACAATTGTTTCATTAGAGTATGTTTCATCACCTGAGAAATGATTAGGGTCTCATAAACAAGTTAACTCTGGAGGTTACGATGATAAACCATTGATGATAATATGTATGTAAGTTAAGTACAGCACTCTCACCATCATAGTGAACAAGGATGACATGAAAAAGTTAGCAATCATGAGTAGAACAAAGTAGATCCAGAAGGTGTTGTAACTCTGGGAGGGGTCATCAGGGAGGTGGCAAGGTGGCACCCCCTTCACTTGACACTCCACTGGGCACTGTCCAGGGCAGGTGAGGTTGTGGAACATCTCGCTCTCATATTGCAAGTCATGCCACGTGTGTCCACACATGTCCTCATCCATCCAGGAGGTCAAGGTGCCATTTAGAGTTATCTGGAAATAAGTTATCATTGTTAACCTGGACACATTATCACCTGAATCATATGCTGTAATGAGATTTCACACTGCTAACTAAGACCTGAAAATAAATATAATATTACGAGTACAGTGGTCCCTCGGTTAACGAGCGCCTCGGTTAACGAGATTTCGGTTAACGAGTTACCTTCCATAAGATTCTTAACTTCGGTTAACGAGCAATCCCTCGATTAACGAGTTTCTTACGAGCCGACCTCCACATGTTTTACCTTGCATTTGGCGGTTCACCAGCTGTAGTATTAGTCCGCCAATACAGTAATCGGTTCTAGGGCTTAAATTCCTTACCCTTTTAGTAAATATCAAGAAGTTTATACTATTCCATAATTTTAAAAGTTTAACATTAAATTTTTTAGTCATTTTAACAATTATTGAACATAATTGAAGGTTGGGTCACTAGTTTGTGGCACGCCATCCAGCCTGCCAACACAGCATACAGGCGTCAGTCTTTTTGTCTTTTCAGTGGAGGTAACATCTTGCTTGAGACTCTTCAACTAAACGCTTTTTTTCTGTGTTTACAAGCAAATTATTGGTCATTTTGAAGTTTATTTTACATGTTGACAATATATAGTGCAGTGTTGATTTAAAGAAAATAATCTTGAATTACACCAAGTGAACTAAAATTTTATGGGTGAAATGGCGCCATGGGGTGACTTCTCTTCCACCCCAATGCCTTCTCTTCTCCCTTCTCCTCCACCCACATTCTAATTCCCATCATCATCTAAGAGCCTTCTACATACACACCTCAAAGTAAGTGTACCTTTCTCCCTTTTTTGTTGAATTTAGGCAATTTTGGGTGAGCTGGAACCAATTACCCAAAAACCCATTGAAACAATGGTTTCGGTTAACGAGCAACCTTCTAGAACGGATTGTGCTCGTTAACCGAGGGACCACTGTACATTGTGTAAACAAAATATAATACATAAAAATATTAATACTGTAATACAGTACATGTAATACATTACAAGCAAATTCAACAATCTTCCCTATTCAGTCCTTCATAACTGAATGTGTGTGAACACAAGATTCTAGAGCATGGTACCGGGAGAGACTAGAACACCAGCAGTTGCCCAGCTTATACTGTAGGTGGGCGAGGGATGACTAAACAGAAGTTTATAAATACCTCAGAGGGCACTACTCAATCGAGAGTTCATACCTGGAGCTGGTGGATGCCTGTCCCACTAGAGGTCACAACTTAAAGTTGAAGAAGCCACAAGTTTAGAAAATTGTCAGGACAAACTTTTAGGAGTGAGAGTTGTGAAATTTATTCAAGCCCACACTTGATCAATTTTGGCACAGGTACAGATACATTCTGGAGCCAGTATATGCCCAGTACTTACCAACAGAGATGTGACCGACTGCCCAAGTGGCTAACAAGCTGATCAGTGCCAAAGAGGATAGAGTAAGGCATAGTGGTAACAAGTTTGTATGTGAAGTGCTTTGTGGTTTGAATTACTGTCTGAAATTTTCATTATCTTGGGATTTATCTGAATAAATTACAGAAGTTATTAGCTCTATCAAATGCTTGTTATTTTCTTATGTATTTAAGTATTTTCTTATCATGATGTAGGGTGGTCAGACAGAAGCTGAGCCAAAATTTTAGCATTCAGCAATTAGTGGTCACATCACCTCTCTGGCAGGATGCTTGTCAACAGAGAGGTTATTCCATCATCAACCAGTTTACTGCTGTGTGAGCACGGGTCAGTGTACTGTACAAGGAGAGAACCCAGTTTTCTTCTCCATTTGGGAGTCGAACTTGGAACTCTTCAATTGTGAGCTAAATATTTTTATTTTATCATTATTGTTATTTCTATAAATAGAAAGAATACATACTGTACAGTACAGGGGGTCCCAGGGTTAGGAACGGATTCCATTCCTCAGGACTTTCTGAAGTCGGATATGTACGGAAGTCAGAACACATGCTGCATGCATACCGTATTAACAGAACAATGTTTAAAATCCCATTATATCATAGCTTATGTCCTTATATACATCTAAAATCACTTAATTTAAGAGAAAAGAAGAAATAGAATGACAAAATACAGAAAATGAAAGTAAAAAATAAGTCATCAGGTAAAGAAATTACTGTAAATGTAAAGTTTAACCCTGTTCGTATCAGCGGGCGTTCATAAGTCGGGGACCCCCTAATTAGGAAAACAAAAAAGATAATGATACCTGGTGTTTGAGGTCAAAGGAGGTACAGAGGTCGGAGGAGTTTGTGTCATGGAGGCACATCACAAGATCGGAAGATGGTGACTCACAGTGCAACTCACAATCCTGAGGACACCTATATAATCAACAGTAATGGTGATACAACTATTGTATCTGTAATTAACTGATACAATAATACAGTTTATGTTTATGTATGACGATACAGATATAGTATATATGAAGCAAATCAACTGCATGAGCTTTCAATGTCAACACCTGTGTACAAATTCAATTGGGCAACTCAGTACTGTACTGCTGACCTGAAGGGTAACTTGGAGATTAATGTTGTCACTGTCCATGTGGCAGCCATGGCAGAAGGACCAGGAGAGGGTATGTCCCTGAGGCCCACATGACATAGTGAGGGAGTTGGTGGGTCTCTGGGGTATGTAGAGCAGCATCACATGGAACACCACAGTTAGCACCAGACTTACCAACACCACGAGCTTAAAGTTTCCGAACTTGTCAGCCAGTATCCCTAGAATGCACATGTGAGATGCTGTTGTGAATTTAATTGTCTGTATTTTTATCTTTATTGGTCAATCTATCACTTGTAGTTACCTATGTGTCTATCTACCAACATATCTATATACCCACTCACTTTTATATCTAGCTAGCTACATACCAATTTAGCAACCTACTTCATTAACCTTCCTTTGACATATTCAATGAACTACAATGCACACACACAAACACATGCAGTATATATTCTGAATCACAACACAATAAAATCCTTGCACAGTTCACTAATACCTAAATGCAACTAAATGTGTAAGACCTTCTTGAATCAAATCTGCCCTGCTTAACTAGATGTGACGAACATAAGGAAGTCCCTGTACCTGAGATAGGAGGACCCAGGATAGAAGTGATGGGGAGGAAGGTATAGATGGTACCAATCTCCTTGATTGTGATGCCCAACTGCTGCATGTGAAGTGTCAGATAGACGAACAATGCATTCGTACCTGAGGGAGAGGAGAGTGCTGTGAGCCAAGCCGCTGTGCCATGAGGACCTATGAAACAGTTATTTAAATTTTTAAAGGAAATGAAAATTATAGACCAGTTTTGTCTACATCTATGCAATTCAGTTATCATGCTATTTTTTATTTAACACATGTTACAGTGACAGAGTTGTATCCCACAAACTGTGCATCATTATACAGTACCGTAATCATGAGGCCTCTATATTGTACAGGTAGTAATTAGGATACTCCCATTACCTAATAGGAAATAAAAGTGAATAGACGAAAACCTTTTTGACAATAATTAAAAAATTTAACTCAACAAGGAAAATTTGTCTGTTGTTCAGGTATTTACAAATTAATGAATCGTATGTGTATGAGAGAGGAGTGGGGCAAGGAGAAAACCGTAGATATAATGCTCAATAACTGGTCTTTTATAGTAAATTGCAAATTACTGAACAATGAGAGAGAGAGAGAGAGAGAGAGAGAGAGAGAGAGAGAGAGAGAGAGAGAGAGAGAGAGAGAGAGAGAGAGCATAACTTACCTGCAGAGTATAGGAACTGGATGGCTTTGATGGGTATGAGTTCCTTCTTCCATGTCAGCTCTTTCTTGAGGAAGGCACGCCATCCTCCCTCCTGCCCTTCACAGCCTGTCAGATGAATGGCCAGATAAGAAACTCGACCTAACTCCCCAGATTCTAGAAAGATTGCAAGTTAATTTCAACCCAAACTGAAGATGTGAGAAATCATGGTGTTGGATCACTGAAGTTACTACACACAGACCACACGGACTTCCCCCAAAGATAATAGAACACGTCAAACTTGATGATTTAACCTGCAACACACAAGATATATTTTCCGAATTTAAAAAGTAAGAATACATCAAGCAGTTACCTTCAGTTACGTCTTGATTACTGCCGTCAGTCTGTTAATAATGCCCTGTTAAGATTTATTTGTCTTTTCACATCTCTTCTGGGTTCTGGCATCCCTCATGTAATATTGTTATAGTGTTGACTAGGAGTCGTTATCTTCTACATAAGTGGAACGCCTAACTATATGGGCCGTCATGCAGTAGAGATTGGTGGTGACAAGTGATAACTAGTATGTTTACGGAAAACAAATCATGTCAATACTTCAATACTAACTCCACCATGCAGACCGATTTGAAGTAAATTAGATCTATCTGATGCATTCCATGTTCATCTTCATCAGCACTGTGTAGCCCAGAATTCGCCATAAGGCAACATTCTGCAGCCTTAAAACTTGCTTTACCAAAGTCGTCAGAGTCCTCCCCGCTTATCGTTAGCAAGGGCATCACCCCCTCTATGATATTGCAAATACTTAAAGGCACTCTAATTCGGACAAATTACCTCCAGTTACGAAGGAAGTCAATGTCTGAATCTCTTGTAGTGGATTTCTCCCCTACAAATGCCGTTTGTCGCCGAGTAGCCGACCCCACGAATTCTCCAGTGTATGCCTCGTGGTCTAGGTCAACTACTAAGCCACGCCTACCTCCGCTATTTAAGACCTGACCTCGTGGTGACCACTCTCTCTTCTTCTAGCTACAGCCGCAGTAAGCTACTCCGCCGCTGCCTGGCGGCTCTCGCTCCCGCCGGAGAGCATGGCGATCCACAAGCTGTCCTCCTCTGAGCATCCTCACCAACCAGCTCTCTCTACATCACGCTTGTAACCACGCTGCCACTTCCCAGCACCAAGCTGCATTGTACATCCAATACAACATGTATACAGAGAGCACATTGTGAGTTTCCTTTCTCCATCACATCCTGAATGAGAACCCAAACAACCTGTTCCCCACACTCTTAATAATAATAATAATAATAATAATAATAATAATAATAATTAACGGTTTATTGAAAAAATTCTGCAGCCCGAAGGCTGAAAATATACATTGGACATAAATGACTTATTACATACCCTGATCATGTGTCACGAAACTAGGTCTAATCATTCTTTTAAAAATTTCCTTATATTCACGACTACTATATTATAATACACTTAAGGTGACATGATATCATTATGTACAACTATTTCTCGCGGCATTGTAAAAACACCTTTGACCATGAGACGTGTGACTGCCTTCCCAGGACGTAATTGTTATTAGTAAGAACGAGTTGCTATAGTTGGTCAGAGGCACGCACGAGTATCACAAGACTGGGCTGCCGCCTAAATAATATTCTGTTGCACGACCAGTCCAGCGTCTCTGAGGGACGTCCAATTCCCACCACCAGCTAATTCTGACTAGTCTTGGATAAAATCTCACTAAAGAACCCAACCTAAACTGACGTAACCAAACGTAACCTCACCTGAGGAAATGCAATACCTGCACTGAACAGTACGTATAACGAAAATTACTATTACACACACACAACCCAAATTATACATTTATTTAATCATAAACGAAGAAGCTCATGAGACATGAAATTAAGTTTGATAAGAGTAAATCACGAATATATTTCACTCCGTATAAAAAAACAGGGATAAATCGGGAACGGGATTTCAGATTACCAGAAAGCAGTGAGGGCAAACTTTTTCAGTGAGAATTGTGAACTCTGAAACAATCTGCCAGTGTGTTGTGACGGCACCGAGTGTGGGCTCTTTCAAGGCCAGGCTTGACCAACACTGGCTGGAGCAGGTTCCGATACATTCAGGAGCCAGTGCATGCTCAGGACTTCTTAACATTGCGTAACAGAGACGTGTCCGACCGCCCAAGCGGCTGACGAGCCTATCAGTGGCGAAGAGGGTAAAAGTAAAGTAAAAACGACAAGAGTTACCTTTACCTTTATCCTCTTCACCACTGATCGGCTCGTTAGACGCTTGGGCGATCGGTCACGTCTGTTACTTTTCTTTTATCCTCTTCACCAAATGATCGGCTCGTTAGCCGCTTGGGCGATCGGTCACGTCTCTGTTATGCACTGTTGGCAAGTACTGGGCATGCACCGACTCCTGAATGTACCTTTCAAGACCAACACTGGAGTGTTGGTCTTGAAAGAACTCACACTCGGTGCCGTCACAACACTCTCTGGTAGATTGTTCCAAGAGTTCACAACTCTCACTCCAAAAAGGTTTGCCCTCAGTTTTCTGGACTTGCGGCTTCTTCAATCTTGAGCTGTGACCCCTTGTGGGGCAAGCGTCCGCCAGTTCCAAGTAAGGACACTCGACTGAGTAGTGCCCCTTGAGATGCTTATACACCTCAATTAGGTTGCCCCTTGCCCGTCTGTAGTATAAGCTACGCAAGTTCAGGCGCTCCAATCTCTCAGGGTAGCTGAGGTGCCGAAGTGCAGGCACCAGTCTGGTGGCCCTCCTTTGAACATTTTCAACCAACTGACAGTCCCTAGCATATCTCGGGGACCAGATGGGGGTGACAACACTCCAGATGGGGAAGCACTTCACTCTTGAAGATCGTTACGAAGGGCAGACAGTCTAGATATCTGAATGACCTTCTTATAGGACCAATAATTTATTTGCCTGATTTACCTTGTTAATACAGGTAATCAAGTTTTAAGCAGTGCGATGTGACTTATGTACCGAATCTTGAGTTCGGTTAGTGGATCTTGGCTGAAATAATCTAGAATTTAGTAAAGATCATCGTAAAAGCCAGCGAGAATATCGAACAAACCACGGATGACAAACTTCTCGGTGCCACTATAGCGTGCGGTCTACCTGGGATATCTACACTGCAGGCTGCAATTTAGTACTGTTATATAGTATTATTTATTACATAGTTGAGTTTTATGATAAGAAACAAAATAGTAATAAATAATCTTTTAATGCTCATCATATAAACAAAACATACAAAGATGTTGAATTACATAATATTAATGACAAACTTCGTATCATATTCTTTGTAAATGATAAACCTAACCTAACCCCTTTTATAAGGTTGGTTAGGGTCCTGGCGTTCAGCAGGTCCGTAGACTACGGATATTGCAGTAGACCGCACGCTGTAGTAGTACCAACTTCTCAGTGAAAATGGGAATTCATTGGAAAACCCACAGGCAAACTTCTGAGACTGTGATTATTGCCAAGTGATGTTTCTGAAAGTTGAGACACCCAATTAGGTGTTCCTAAAATGTATTTTCATTATGGGAGAGAAGATTATCTTAATGTACCTGTAAGGTAGATAATATAGATATGTTAATTTATAGCTGTTTTCTCAAGTGTCTGATGGTGAGGGTAACCAATTAAGTAGTGTTACGCCAGTTTCTATACTCTACACTTCACTTTATCCACTTCAGATCGTTGCAAATATAAGACTACCATCCTACATAAATGGGAGATTATCACAAGATTATTCCTTAATATTTCCCGATCATCGCTTTGTGGGCGGGTCACGTGCCACACACCGCCACACACCCCAACGAACTGACGCAATATTGAGTTATACAATTCAATTCTGGTATTTAATAATTCCCATAGATATTAAACAACTCTTCCATATTATTTACTACATAATCAAACGTTAAAATTAATTTAAGATAAGGTTGTCATATAATGTGTAAGCTTTGTGTGGGGTGAACGTGTTAGCTGTACATCTGCCTTTCCTTTGGCAGGATGCATATTTTCGCGACCTTAACAATTCTTCTTGCTCTAAATCTCTAATGTCTCCACTTTCCACTCTACTAACACCATCAAGAATAACTATATCATACGAAAAAATTATATCGAAGACCTTTCATAGAATAGCATTTCGCCAAAATAAATACAGAAGAAGAATAATTTTAATACGTGCCTAGTGTACACACGATATTGTCTTCCCATTTCATCGTTGAGAGAAAAAGTAGATGAAGCAAGGGACAGCTTTAAACAAAATTAAAAAAACAAAAAACAATAAACAAATAATTAAAAATCACTGAATGAAACCAACGAAATGCAATGCAATCAAGTAGGTGTATCTTATTTTACTGTCAATAAAGCAATTATCAACGTTATCACCAGAACTATCCTAGGAACACTGTATACATTTCTCAATTTACCTTCTTCGAAATAACAAGACGAAAAACAATATTTTTATCCTCTCAATTTACCGACTTGCGTTCATGTGTTTTTACGGGTGGGTTAGGACAGTAGGGTAAGTGTGTAATATGAAGTAAATCAAGGTTGAGCCGTTTCATTATCTTTTAGTGGCTGGCAAGTGTTTTACACAAGTTTTACTGAAAATTAAATGAATTTTAATAAGAATAAGGAAATTAACGTCAGGCCGAGGGGGGAAGGCATTGTAACATGCTCAGGGACCACAAGACTCTCAAAGGTTCCTACGTGTATATTTTTCTCGTAAATGGAAGCTTTGCCTAGTGATAATCTATAGTTGCCTGGCCTTAAATTTAATATCACTCAATGGTATAACATGTTTCTCGTTTCTCTCAGCGGTTGAATGGTTTACAGCTCTTTAAAATGCCACATATGAAAGAATTTTTTTTTTTATAAAATTCCGTGCTATCACCACTGACATGACTCTTCGCTGGGATTTGTATGTGTCCAACAATATTGTACTGACTTAATAATACTAGTAACACGTTTTAATGCCCCTAATGTTACACCTGTTTTGCGAATTGTGTGGTATCTATTTTAATACTGAACTGGTGACACCTGTAAAACACTTACCTGCCATTATCCTGACACCTGCCGTACCAGCCAGGTGTACTTGCTCTTCTCTTATTCGTCTTTTTA
>CAUDMG010003988.1:0-100000 GCA_958450375.1 Homarus gammarus
GCAGAGGGAAAGAAGATAAGGAAGGGGAATGAAGAGAGAGAATAGGGAGGAGTACAAAGGATGCATAAGGAAGATGAATGAGAGAGGAGAAAAAGAGGGAGAATGGGAGTGAAGAAAGTGGGAAGGGAAAAGACAGAGAGAGAAGGATGTGAGAAAAAGATGGAAGAAGGAAGTGGGAAAGACGACAGGGGAGGAAAGGAAGGAAAAGGGGCAGGGGGAAGAAGAACTAGAGGAGGAAGGGGTACAGGGTGAAAAAGGGGCAGGGGGAAGGAGGAGGGGGAAAAAGGGAAGGAGGAGGACGGTGGATGAAGGACGAGGAGGATGACAAAAAAAGGCAAGGAAGGAGGTGTATGAGAATAATAGGTTCAGTATTTTTGTTTACAGTTAGCATGGCAGAACCCCTGATACTGCCAAGATGTTTGATGCCTAGGAAATAGATATTAGTACTTACAGACATGATGAAGGAGGTACTTACGGACACGATGGAACCCCCAGGAGGTACGTACGGACATGATGAAGCCCCCAGGAGGTGCTTACGGACACGTTGGAGCCCCTAGAAGGTACGTACGGACATGATGAAGCGCCCCCAGGAGGTGCTTACAGACATGAGGGAGCCCCCAGGAGGGACTTACGGACACGTTGGAGCCCCCAGGAGATATGTACGGACATGATGAAGCCCCCAGGAGGTGCTTAAGGACACGATGGAGCCCCCAGGAGGTGCGTACGGAAATGATGAAGCCCCCAGGAGGTGCTTACAGACATGAGGGAGCCCCCAGGAGGTACTTACGGACATGAGGGAACCCCCAGGAGGTACTTACGGACATGAGGGAGCCCCCAGGAGGTGCTTACAGACATGAGGGAGCCCCTAGGAGGTACTTACGGACATGAGGGAGCCCCCAGGAGGTACTTACGGACATGAGAGAACCTCCAGGAGGTACTTACGGACATAAGAGAGCCCCCAGGAGGTACTTACGGACATGAGGGAGCCCCCAGGAGGTACTTACGGACATGAGAGAGCCTCCAGGAGGTACTTACGGACATAAGAGAGCCCCCAGGAGGTACTTACGGACATGAGGGAGCCCCCAGGAGGTACTTACGGACATGAGGGAGCCCCCAGGAGGTACTTACGGACATGAGGGAGCCCTCAGGAGGTACTTACGGACATGAGGGAGCCTCCAGGAGGTACTTACGGACATGAGGCGGAGGAGAGGAAGGGCACTAGCTCTTGGGGGCGAAGCGACCTCAATATTATCCATCCTTTTGGTCATGGTCTGAGGACAGTTATGTTGATGTTAGGTTTATGTACACACACACACACACACACACATCCTTGACCACCGAAGGGTCAAGACGTACCTGGCGCTCCTCTCAGAGCAGCCAGGTCAACTGTTAAGTTGGCCCATACCAACCCCCTCCCCTGAACCCTCCTCCCTACCGGAATATCAACAAGTTCTCGCCAGAAGTTACAATTTCATTTAGGAAAGGAACGGAACCAGTGTTAAACAGAGGTGAACAGTGGTGAACAGTGCTTAAGTCAGTGAGAACAACTCAACAGTAACAGTCGCACCCAAGTTAACCTTCACACAGTGAGGTCCCAGGTACCCAGTGATAACGGCCCTTGAGACCCAACAACAACCAGCGATGTGTTAATCCGTCTACGATAGGAAGGCCTGGGACCACACCTCACTCATATAACACCATCTGTGAGGGAATTACTACACCACATGTTCCTCATAACACCATATGTGAGGGAATTACTACACCACGTCAAGTCCCTCATCACACCATCTGTGAGGGAATTACTACACCACGTCAGGCCCCTCATAACACCATCTGTGAGGAAATTACTATACCACGTGATGCCCCTCATAACACCATAACACCATCTGTGAGGGAGTTACTACACCACGTGAGGCCCCTCATAACACCATCTGTGAGGTAATTACTACACCACGTGAGGTCCCTCATAACACCATCTGTGAGGGAATTACTACACCACGTGAGGTCCCTCATAACATCATCTGTGAGGGAATTACTACACCACGTCAGGTCCCTCATAACACCATCTGTGAGGGAATTACTACACCACGTCAGGTCCCTCATAACACCATCTGTGAGGGAATTACTACACCACGTCAGGTCCCTCATAACACCATCTGTGAGGGAATTGCTACACCACGTCAGGTCCCTCATAACACCATCTGTGAGGGAATTACTACACCACGTGAGGTCCCTCATAACACCATCTGTGAGGGAATTACTACACCACGCCAGGTCCCTCATAATACCATCTGTGAGGGAACTACTACACCACGCGAGGTCTCTCCTAACACCTTCTGTGAGGGAGTTACTACACTCCGTGTTTGCTGTTCAACACCTACATTAATCTGTTTGTTCACTGTATGTTCCTTTACCTTTCTCTAATGAAGGCTTTTGTTAAACTACCAATGTATGTAATAAGTCATTTATGTCCAATGTATATTTTCAGCCTTCGGGCTGCAGAATTTTTTCAATAAACCATTAATTATTATTATTATTATCCCCAAACGTCACTACTCACCTCCAGTAGGGTGAGGGCGGCTACTCTAGCCTCCATGTCGACGGTCTTGGCCGCTTCCGCTGTCTTAGTTATACCTGAAGGAGGCACAGCAGAAGGCCTGGGTTAGAAGGGGAATTGTATGTGGACTTCAAGGGTTGAGGGAAAGTTGTAGGTGTGTGTGTGTGTGTGGGTGTGTGTGTGTGGGTGTTTGTGTGTGGGTGTATGTGTGTGGGTGTGTGTGTGTGGGTGTATGTGTGTGGGTGTGTGTGTGTGTGGGTGTATGTGTGTGTGTGTGTGTATGTGTGTGGGTGTATGTGTGTGGGTGTATAATAATAATAATAATAATAATAATAATTAACGGTTTATTGAAAGAGCTTGGCAGCCAGAAGGCTGAAAATATACAGTTACATATTTGGGGAATGGGTTACGAATTACAAATAATATACAAGTAACATAAGTGACACAAATAAGACATATAATAACTAGATGGGGAAAAGCTCAAACTACAGTTCATTTCAACATAGTGACAGTGCAAGGAGTAGTGTTTACTGGGAGTGAATACACTGATTTATTACAAGTTATTGATAATTTTTACAATGGTTGGGACTGGGCTGTTCTTATAGCGATCAGTTCGTGCACGTATGGGCTGGATGCGGTTGTGGTGTCGAAAGCAATTCTCGGACAAGGGATCTCAGGTGGTAGTTGGAGCCGGTGTCGAGGATGGTGTAGAAGCTTCTTACCAAATTTGCAGATGAGGTCGTGGTGATGGTCAGTGAGAGTCGAAAGGGTCAGTGTGTTGAGCGCTTCTTGATATGTGGAGTAGGAGGGGGAGAGAATAATCTTGCATGCCCTCTTTTGCACTTTTTCTTGGTGTGTGGGTGTATGTGTGTGTGTGTATGTGTGTGGGTGTGTGTGTGTGGGTGTATGTGTGTGGGTGTATGTGTGTATGTGTATGTGTGTGGGTGTATGTGTGTGGGTGTATGTGTGTGGGTGCATGTGTGTGGGTGTATGTGTGTATGTGTATGTGTGTGGGTGTGTGTGTGTGGGTGTATGTGTGTGGGTGTATGTGTGTGGGTGTATGTATGTGGGTGCTCGTGTGTGTGGGTGTGTGTGTGTGGGTGTATGTGTGTGGGTGTATGTGTGTGTGTGGGTTTGTGTGTGTAGGTGTATGTGTGTGGGTGTATGTGTGTGGGTGTATGTGTGTGGGTGTGTGTGTGTGTGTGGGTGTATGTGTGTGGGTGTATGTGTGTGGGTGGGTGTGTGTGTGTGGGTGTGTGTGTGTGGGTGTGTGTGTGTGGGTGTATGTGTGTGGGTGTATGTGTGTGGGTGTATGTGTGTGGGTGTATGTGTGTGGGGTGTACAGTATGTATGTGGGGTGAATGTGTATGGTGTGTGTGCGGGAGACTGTGTGGGGGGGGGGTTGTATGTGTGTGTGTGTGGAGGGGGGGCTGTATGTGTGTGTGTGTGTGTGGAGGGGGGGCTGTATGTGTGTGTGTGTGTGTGGAGGGGGGCTGTATGTGTGTGTGTGGAGGGGGGGCTGTATGTGTGTGTGTGTGGAGGGGGGCTGTATGTGTGTGTGTGGAGGGGGGCTGTATGTGTGTGTGTGTGGAGGGGGGCTGTGTGTGCTGGAGACTGTGTGTGGGGGGCTGTATGTGTGTGTGTGTGTGGAGGGGGGCTGTATGTGTGTGTGTGTGTGGAGGGGGCTGTGTGTGCTGGAGACTGTGTGTGGGGGGGGCTGTATGTGTGTGTGTGTGTGTGTGGAGGGGAGCTGTATGTGTGTGTGTGGAGGGGGGCTGTATGTGTGTGTGTGTGTGGAGGGGGGGCTGTGTGTGCTGGAGACTGTGTGTGGGGGGGCTGTATGTGTTTGTGTGTGGAGGGGGGGCTGTGTGTGCTGGAGACTGTGTGTGGGGGGCTGTATGTGTGTGTGTGTGTGTGGAGGGGGCTGTATGTGTGTGTGTGGAGGGGGGCTGTATGTGTGTGTGTGGAGGGGGGCTGTATGTGTGTGTGTGGAGGGGGGCTGTATGTGTGCGTGTGTGGAAGGGGGGCTGTATGTGTGTGTGTGGAAGGGGGGGGGAGGTGTATACAGTATATATCACAGGTCCGTCCACACCCACCTTCAGTAGCCGCCCTTAGTACGCCAGCACCGACGTTCAGTTCACTTAGTGTGGCGAAACTCATCGTTTCTTTAGCTGTCTTGAGTGCCTCAGTGTTCATCTGCAGGAAGGGGTGTAATGGGAGTAAGTCAAGCCATAGATATCCTCATGAAACTTAAATTAACACTTTATTTTACTTTATTACTTCAGAATACCTCGCGAGGAACTGACTTTACGGATTAACACACGTGGACAGTCTTTCACTCTGATGAAACGTAACAGAAATCAAGCTGAGAGTTTAATGTTTCTTAGTGAATATTTTAGGGGGGGGGGGTTATTGACTTCTGCCATAGTCACTGCCAGAATATTCTTCCGACCCCTTCCCAACCCCATCACTTAATATATAGTACTGTACATTATACTCACTTACCATGTACATAATAGTACTTACACACATTTCCCATGTACACACTAATACATACACAGACACTTACCATGTTCACACTAGTATATACACCACAGGATCACATACTCGTGGCTCACCTTGGCTATATCCATGAGCCTTAGGTCGACCTCCTTGCCAGTGAGGCTGGTGAGGGAGGCGGCGTCGAGGGCGAGCCAAGGCGCGTTCTCCCTGATGGAAGCCCTCGCCATCAGCAACATCCCAATCTTGAACTGGTTACCGATGGCTGTCAGGTATTCGATTTTGTCCACTACCCCAAATTCCTCCACCTCTTCCTCTGTCGGCATGACCACCCGCCACCAGAGAGAGGGTTACAGAGAGTGCAGTTAGTGGCTTGTGTACCATAGCAATAATAACTTAAACTATCGTCCTCAAAGGGTTACAACTTAAACTACTGTCCTCAAAGGGTTATTATAACTTCAACTATCATCATTAAAGGGTTAAAAGGAACCATTTGATGAAGAGCGGTGGTGCAGTACAGCAGTTCAATGTTATTGGTTGTTGTTTTTATAGAACTCATCTCTTGAATAGTTGCTGCCCTATGCAATTCCTTACCTCGATAGTGCCAATGGCTGTCTCTACGTAGGTGCCAAACCTGTCCCAGACCTCAGCGTGGATGGTGAAGTTCCCGAGAGACATGATAATCTCTGTTTCAGGTCTGGTGATCGAGACAATGGTTCTCTTCAAGGGTTCACCATCTGTCGCCTCGTACACTGACCGATACAAACCATAATATGGATCAAAATAAACAAAAATTAGAAAGAAAAAACCTTACATAAACATGGGGGGGAGAGGAGGTTTTGTGGTTTGAAAGGTGTTAGATTTATTCTGCCTGTTGTGTGTGTGTGTAATATCAGTTATTCTCACAAGATCTGGCGTGTGTGTGTGTGATTTTGACTGACTTGTCCTCTCAATACTAACTGTTCACTATAACACTCGTACTACATGTTCACTATAACACTAGTACTACATGTTCACTATAACACTAGTACTACATGTTCACTATAACACTAGTACTACATGTTCACTATAACACTAGTACTACATGTTCACTATAACACTAGTACTACATGTTCACTATAACACTAGTACTACATGTTCACTATAACACTAGTACTACATGTTCACTATAACGCTAGTACATGTTCACTATAACACTAGTACTACATGTTCACTATAACACTAGTACTACATGTTCACTATAACACTAGTTCTACATGTTCACTATAACACTAGTACATGTTCACTATAACACTAGTACTACATGTTCACGATAACACTAGGATATGTTCACTATAACACTAGTACTACATGTTCACTATAACACTCGTGCTGCATGTTCGCTAAAACACTAGTACTGTACTACATGTTTACTACAAGACTAGCACGATACGTTCACTATAACACTAGTACTACATGTTCACTATAACACTTGTACCATATGTTCTCTACAACATTTGTACTACATGTTCATTATAACACTAGTAATATACACCAACGTAATGAAGATGGTGGTACTTAAGCCCAAATTCCAATCTGACAACATCAACATACCCAAAAAGAAAAAAACATACACAATCAGACCAATAATAAACATTAAATATATATAAAATAAATACATGGATTCGAGCCAATAAACCTAAACTAGTTGCAAGGTCGATGGTGTTGGGGATGACGGGGGGCAGTACAGAGAGAAGGGGCCCCTACCTCTTTCACTCGCCACTGTCCTCTACGGCAGGGACGGCAAGCGTGAGGTGAAAAGCAGTTATGAAATTGCTCTAATCTGCAGTGGTATTGAGATACACGGGGATTGGATGGATGCAGTATTCTTCCTGACACCTGAACTGGAGGAGATGATCTTGAAGCACCGCACCGGGAGGACTGATAACAGTGTCACGAAGAGACAGAAGCTGAACGCGATGAAGAAAGAGGCAGAGAGGGAGGTCACTTCTCAACATACCAAGAAAACTTATGAGGATGTAAAGGAGAAGAACGAGAAAATGGAACAAGAGGAAGAGAGTGTTGATGATTATTATGAAGACGAGGATATAGTAAGGTAACCAGTGATAAGGGGACATGAGGCATTTAAACGGCGCATCAGAGAGAAAAAAGGCTACAACAACAAAGACTAGGACTGGGACAAGTACTTCCGTGCCAATGAGAAGTACTACTTTTCATACGAAAGATGCAATGCGAGACTGAAAGCTCTCGCATGTTGTCCTGCATTTAACCAAGACACACCAACCGTAGACTTGAATAAACTACCATTCAAACGCAATGTTCAGGAAATATTCGACAAAGAGGAAAGGGTCACTAAGCGCCACAATCACAGTTGAGACACTTAGTCGTTAACCCTTCTAACACCTTTTGCCCGGAGTTTTAATCACCCTTCTCCGTTGACGAGGATTGTTGTGTTAAAACCAGTTTTAATTTTTTTTAGTCACAAAGGACACCGCACTGCAGTGCTTGACAAGAGGTGTGCCGGTAAAATTAACTTATAATATTGGAATTAGTTCATTTTACCACCACACTTCCCTGCCAAGCTCTACAGTGCTGTGTTCTTCGTGACACTATTTTATTTTTTTAAACTCTGGTTGTAAACACGACGACCCCCGTCAACGGAAGATGATTAAAACCCCAGGCGTTTGTGTCTCTGCTGTGTCTCTCACTTTTTCTATAATCTATATTACATGATCCATACATACACATTACTCAATACAACTACTACTTATTTTCAGGTGATCAGTTGAGTCAGCTAGATGTTGGGTTTATAACATGTTCTACCGTGAAAGATTCAGTACAAGACGTAATGCACCAATGGACACGTCACATACGAGTATTGTACAGTACACAACTGTACTATATGAAATTCATTATAACCCAAAGTCACATTGCTGTCATCTGAAGCTATAATAAAGTGTACATTAAATTTTTTTAACTGGGTCATGATTCACCACACAATAAGGTAAGCAAAGAGGTAATATCCCTTAACCTCAGAATATTATTTTGAAACATTGTTGGTTTCAAATAGCTTAGACGAAAGTAATGTCACCTTCAGTAATAACGATTTTCATATACAGTACTGTACAGTATGTGACAAGTGGCAGTTGGTGTATTTAACCCTTTGAGCATTGAAGGGGTTAAGTCATTGTATTCAGGGGTTAGGTCATTGTATTCAGGGGGTTAGGTCACTGTATTCATGGGGTTAGGTCATTGCATTCAGGGGGTTAAGTCGTTGTATTTAGGGGGCTAAGTCTTACCAAGTGTTAAGTTATCGTATTCTAGGTGTTAAGTCATTGTATTCAAGGGGTTGAGTCGTTGTATTTAGGGGGTTAAGTCTTGTACCGAGAGTGTTAAGTCATCGTATTGAAGGGGTTAAGTCAACTTTTAACACACAAAAAATCCAGGAGAGACAAAGCAAATCTTATAAAATTTATTCACCAGACTTACTGAAAAAATGCATAATCATTATTACCTCAAGTGGAAGATGCAATAAAAATCTTCCTGGAAGGGACACAAGACGTCCTACCACCACAGGACGCCAATACAGGAGGCATTTCTTACCAAAAAGTGTGTACTGGTCGATGCCGGCTCCCTCAGGATCCTTCCAGCCCTGGCAAGTGACGGCGAAGGTGTCAACCATGGCACGTCCCCAAGGCGGCATCACTGTGCAGTTCCCCCCAGCAGGAGGTTTGTTCAGCACCAAAGTCATCACGTACTCTCCTACAGCCCCCGTCAGGAGAGCAAAGGGTAATGTGTGTTTTAGTAGGAATGACTTTGAGAGATAGAATGACATAAACCTCACCACCTACAAGTATCAGTGAAACTTCTATATAACGGACTTCTCTCTCCATACAATCCATGAGATAGGAGTTTCACATCTAAAAGACCCTCGATATAACACTTTCATCCCCATATATAGTTCGTTAGATAAAGGTTTCACATCTAAAGGATGTCTGTTAAATAGAGGTCTCATTGTACTATAATCTACTGTATACTATATCCACATTTTCATCTACACTATATCCACTACACCATATCCACTACACTATTATCTACACTATGTCCACTAGACCACTACACTATATCCACGACATTTTCCTCGACACATTCCCTACACACTGTAAACTGGATGGCCTTCATTATTTATTTTTAGTTTTTTACATTAGGAGTTATGATCCTCAAAGTCCTCATTAAACACTGAACCCAAGATATGACTGTGGTTAGTGTGGGCTAAACCTCTGACCCCTAGTAAACATGGTGTGACCTTACCTCTAGTCCCAGTAGGCGTGGTGACCTCGAGGGTAAGCTTAAATTCGTTCTGGTCAGGGTTGAGGAGGAAAGGTTCACTGCTGATGGCAATGTCTCTCGCAGCTTTCCCAGTTCGCACCACTGTCAAGGTTTTATCAAGGTGACAGCATAGTATACAGGTGAGACGGAAATAAACCTATATCACTTTTGGTTTGCTTCATAAGGTAAATTCTCACGCATTTTCCTTTACAAAAGCAACAGAACAATATCAATTAAAATGACTGTAATATCGACTATAGCTTAGACCATCATCATTAAGGGGTTAAATAATTTTCGCCAGGGGGTAAAATTGTCGTCTTCAAAGGGTTAAATCATCATCGTCAAAGGGCTAAATTATAGTCATCAAAGGGTAAATTATAGGGTTATGGTAGAAATAATGTCTAGGAAGCTTCTATGATTAACCCTTTCACCGCGTGTCACGCACTTGCCATTTTATTCCGGCTACCGCCAGATGATTTTATTCAGCTTTGGGTAACCTCCCGCTGTGAAAGGGTTAAGCAGATCAATCCTTAGTACTCTGGGATGATTTTACGCTGAGTAAAAAAAAAAACAAGGAAAGTACTACAGTCGTTGAGATATCTTCAAGACCTAGAAGCTGTAATGGTCTACAAACATTTATTCTTGTAATACAGTCAGTGTCTACCTAAGGCACATGATGTGTTCCTGAACACCTCTATGTTTAATTGATGTATGTTAAGCAGATTTACTTTAACCTGATGTACATTAAGCAGACACAGTGTTATTGATGAGGTGGTGGTGTATCTAGATGGGTCACTGTTGTGAATGAGGAATTACGAAAAATATTTTAGCATTTGCTGATGTATTTACAACTGTTAATGTAGAGTGTAGATTAATATGAAAACCCGAAACTCAAAATTTAAGTCACAAAATAACTGAAGAACCTTACGTGGTGGACAAGGATCAGGGGATAAGGAAGCTTCACCCTCGTTAACCTCCTCCCGAGTCGTCTGGTCGGATGTTGTGGGCTGTGGGCAGGTCCTCTCCTCGACGACAGTTTGACCAGAAGCAGTGGTGATGGACCAGGTGTAGGTCATGTGGTCGTGACAGCTGGAGGTGCACATACTCTCCAGGGCAACGCGGGAGGATGGATTAATCAGAAGACCGGAGAACACTGGATGACACAGTTTGGCATCCGCACACCTGAAGAATGCCATGAACATACAAAGTTTCTAACAGATTTGATAATGAGGCAAATTACTACCACAAAAGAGATCATATAATATGTCTATGGTTTTGGGTAGATCTGAGTAACTGTGTTGATGATTGACTGTGAGAGATGAAGTGATGGTGATGGCAGGTTTTTGAGTGTCAGAAACAACATTTTCACAAAGAGGAAACATTAGGTGAACGTTCTTGTTAGGTTAAGCTAGGTTGGGTTAAGTTAGGTTAGGTTAGGTTAGGTGATTGAACTTCACCAGAACAATATCTAAGGTTATCCGTCTCAAATTTTATCTAAATTTCTTAATTTAGGAAAAAAAGTCAAGCAATTGAAAGCGATGTGTCAACCCGGTCATATTAAAAAATATATGTCGTTCATTTATCCTTCCTTAGAACAGTCAGGGAAAGGTGTTTCTATACCTCCTGTAATGTTCCCAGTCAAGATGTGGAAGCAGGGTCACAGTAATAGAGCAGAGTGGGGAGGGACTCGACTTTTGTCTCATGGATCGCGCTTCGAGTCATCCCTTGCAGTCGTATATGGATATGGATTCATGTATGATATATATCTTGACTGGGGATATCACAGGAGGTATAGACACACACCTTTCCCTGAATGTACCACTATTGTAGGAGCTGTCAGCAAGGTACTGTACTCACATGATGTCAATGACTGGTGGTGCGACAGACATCACCTCGACCAGCACCTTGGCGAGAGCGTAGCGGGTGTCCTCCACCATGACCATCACCTCGTATGTCACCTCCACCTCCACTAAGGGCGACATCACCAATAGCAACTGTCCCTGGTGATACTCCAGCGCCCCTGGGGGAGTGAATGATCGGCGGGGTGGTGAGAAAGGAGGGTGGGGGATGATAAGAGGATGAGGGTTGATGAGAGGGTGAGGCAATTGAGAGGGAGAGGTGAGGAATGATGAGAAAGAAGAGTGAAGGGCGATGAAAGGGTGGTGCGAGAGAAGAATGAATGGTGATGAGAGGGAAGGGTGAGGGGCGATGAGAGGATGGGGGTAATGAGAGGGAAGGATGAGGGATGATGAGAGGGCGAGATGAAACATTACTTAGACAAGCGCCCTTGTACTATGGTCCAGTAACCAGCATCCATTACCCGATCAATAAGAAGACACCTACCTGGACCATAGCCAAAGCAGCCACCAGCAGACCCACGGAAGGTGGTGATGGGGGTGGGGATGGACTGGGTGTTGTAGCGGTAGAAGCGGCCTTCCTGGTCCATCGGATGCTCTGGGTCACGCTCCACCCGCCGGCAGAACCATGTGTAAGTGAAGTTCTGTCGGGGGAAGAGTGTGGTATAGAGAGACTGTTATAGGGAGTGAGTTATAGAGACTGTTATAGAGAGACTGTTATAGAGAGTGTGTTATAGAGGCTGTTATAGAGAGTGTGTTATAGAGAACTGTGGTAAAGATGTAGACAATGGCTACCACCAGATGGAATTGTCCGAATTGGTTAAAAAATATTATACACACTAATATCATGATATTAATCACAAAAATGGAAACGACAATCCATAGAACCTTTACCGAGACTGTTAAAGGGAGTGTGTTATAGATTTCTATAGGAAGTGTGTTATAGAGACTGTTATAGGGAGTATGTTTAATAGAGGGCCGTGATATAGGGAGATGGAGCAGCTCAAGCCTCCAAGGGACTAAACAATACAAAAACATTCTCTCAAAACCGCTGTGAGATGACCTACCTTGTCCTGGGAGTCAATCAGTCAACAGTGACCACAGAATTTGAAGCTTCCACGACTAAGAAATAATAATAATAAAAAAAGGGCTGGATATAAGGTGCGTTTCTGTATGGATAAACAAAAACAACAAATTTAACATTATATTACTATAAAACTTCACTTACAAATAGTTACATCAAATAAGTAACTCTCACATGACTACTATCATGATTAAAATACTCCTTGGTCCAGTAGTTAAGAGCTGTGTACCGGCGACACCCCATGATACAGCCCTCCGCCAGGCCACAACACTGGTCACTTCTGTTCCACCACACTCCTTAACTGTAAACAACACTCAACCCTATTTAATACCTAACAGTCAGTCATCATAACCTTTGAATGCATATTAATACACTATGATTGAATTGCCTATACCATACTGGAGACATACCTATTATCTGACCACACAAAACACAGCGAGAACACTCTACCACCGAGGGCTGCTGCGTGAGGGGGGGGGGGGGGGGCTCTCATCTAAACTGTGTGAACAACTCGGACCCATACAAACACTACCAAACCAATGAAGCCTCAAAACTGCTACTCGTCGTGACACCTACTTTGTCCTGGAGTCAAATAACAGTGACCTACCTTGTCGTCTGGCCAATCAGGATCTTCAGAGTACTTGTGAGGGTCTAGCAGTAGCGTGGGCCCAGAACCTCGGCTGACCTTGGACATTCCACCTTTGATGATGAATGCGTGTAGAGGGCTTTTGTCGACCTGAGAGAGAGAGAGAGAGAGAGAGAGAGAGAGAGAGAGAGAGAGAGAGTAAAACAATCTTTAAAGTTCATCTGTACTAAATGCCATGTTAATAGAATCTGTCCTGCATCCCATGATGTCTCTAGCCTTTATAATCTTGTGTTTACTAATATCTTCTAAGGAACTGATGATGGCAATGGAAATCAGATCATCTCTTACTCTCACAGTGTGTAAGATATTTTGGAGAAAGCAGATTAGATTAGGTTTGTTAAGTAAGATTAGGTTAGGTTAGGTTTAGGTTTGGTTAGGTTAGATTTCTTAGGATTTACTAGGTATGTACAGGAATTTATGTTACAGTAATTTCTTCTCTTATGTGTTTAAATAACCCCAATGCTGATCTTTCATACACATGGATCTGATTTCTGCTCATGCCATATTTTTTTTCAAATTATAAATACAAGGTCATTCTTTTATTCTTAACCCTAAATTATTACTATATTTTAGGACGTGCAATAAACAGGAACTTAAAGTTTAGTAGGAATAAAGTCTGATCATTGCTGGTGTAAACACCGAAAAAGTATCTTAACGGAGGGTCCCGATAAATTTCAAAATGAACACTGCACCTCGTGAAGATACTCTTTGGAGCGAGTGTTTACCTTGACGTAGGTGTTGGTGGTCCTGAAAAGCGGGAAAACTTTGGAAGCGAGGAGCTGCAGGCGGTAGGTGATGAGGTAGGTGCCGTAGTGAAGGAACCTGGCAGGTATGGATAGCTGTGAGAAATTCCAGGAGGGTAGGCTCTCTTCCACCAAGATGTCTTCTACTGAAACTCCTTCCTCCTCCTCCACCCGGGATACACTCCATGATTTCCTGAAGACGATGGGAGGGGGGGAGAGAGAAAAGTTATTCATGAGGCATTCCTTAAGTCATTCATTCATTCATTCCCTTCTCCCTGTTACACATTTCATTGTCACATTTCCATTTCCCATTGCAGATCCCCCCCTCCCTCCATACCTGGACCTGGATCCCAAGCACCTTTCACTTCTCACTTCTGTATATATATATATATATATATATATATATATATATAATCAACGACCTCACCAGCAAGGAATCGAACCCTCGACCTACTGGGTGTGACTAGGGAACGCTTACCGGCTAGGCCACAAGGACACTAAAAGCAGTTCTAGACTCTGTTATATTTCACACAAAGCCTGTTCATCGAGCTGATGGCGCCGTGAACCTCAATGGGAAACTGCCCGTGCCACTTATGTGGTGTCAGTAGCATTTTACCGAATCCAGCTGGTAGGTCGAGGGTTCGATTCCTTGCTGGTGAGGTCGTTGATTATATGTTCAAAGTCCGCACACACACACACACACAGCCCAGTCCCAACCATTGTAAAAATTATTAATAACTTGTAATCAACCAGTGTATTCACTCCCAGTCAATCTTACTTTTTGCACTGTCACTATGTTGAAATGCCCTGTAGTTTGAGCTTCTCCCCACCTAGTTACTGTATTATATATCGTATTTGTATCACTTACCTGTATATTTTTTGTCAATCAAGTGACCCATTCCCCAATTATGGAACTGTATATTTTCATCCTTCCGGCTGCCATGCTCTTTCAATAAACCGTTAATTATTATTATTATTATTTTTACACACACACACACACACACACACACACACACACACACCTCGTGGCGACAGTCCCGTTACAGTCTACAATGGCCTCAGACTCGATCCTGAAGGTTCTGGAGCGCCAGACTGAGGGGGCGCCTTTGTGAACGGTGTGACTATTGGGAATCCAGACGATGGGAGCTTTACAATGGATGTAAGCTACCACCACCGGTAGGAGGGTCCTCAGGGTGGTCAGCAGGTCTACCACCACCACCGACACGTTGTACAAGTCCTCTTGCCTGACAGATTGACACAACAGTCATAGATCAAGGTAGAGGGAAAGACAGGGAATGAGCCAATTTATACAAGTTTTAGGGCATTATTGTCAAGACCTGGAACATATGAGAGAACTCTATCAAACAAGAGAAGAGAATGGAAGGAAAGACAAGGATAGAAAGATATGACTAAGAAAAAGAACCTGGAACTGAGGTGTGGCAGGTAACGCCAGCTTACAGGAATACGTGGGTAAGGGTTGTGGGATTTGTGAGATGACCACTGACGAAGGGGACAGAGGGGAACTTGATAGCACAGAGGGAAGGTTCTCCGTGGGCTTCCAAAGGTGAATCATCATTGAAGTCGACGACGAGACAAGTCACTGGATGCAACACCTCGAACGATGCACTGAACACCTTCGTCTCATTCTGTAGATAAACAACACTTTAGGTCCTGTTTTGTTGTGTAAAATACAAGATGAATTTCAGTATATTAAAATATGATACTCGCAGCTCAGACTTTTAAAAGACTGCAAGACATTCTCAGTACGTCTTAGTGAGAGTAAATGGACCCTCCACATTCAGAGAATCATAGGACAGGTGGAGCTATATACAGCGCTACTGGAGTCCTGAACTACACGCGGATAAGGTCCTACAAAGTGCAGCAGTTATCAGTTACACTACAAGCTGAGATCTGAACTCCCAGGAAAATAAATAAATCAAATTATCCGTTTAGTAGGGAGGGGTTTCTCTAGGCTGAATAAAACCGTCTGGCATTAGCGAGAATAAAATACCTAGCATTAGCCAGAATTTCGTCTTATTAACTCTCCTCCTTTAGTTGACTATCTTTCTTCCCTTTCTCTTCGCCGCAATGTTGCTTCACTCTCTCTTTTACAGGTACTTTAACGGGCAATGCTCGGTGGATTTGGCATCCTGTGTACCGCCGGCAAGGCCGTGGGCTCGTAACACATGTCTTGCCCGCGGTGGCCACCGTTTCTCTGTGGATGTCGGTCACACGAGAATAACCCGTTATAGTACATCCTTTTTTCCTCACACAGCCAAACTGTGAAATGCTCTGCCTTCTTCTGTGTTTCCACACTTAAACAATCTCTCACTTTAAAAAGCTGGTTTTCCGGCATCTTCGTGGTGTAGATTAACGCAGTCTAACCTTTTTCTTCTTTATTTTTAATTTCTTTTTGTTCTTATTTTTCCGCCCCCTAGGCCCCGTTGTGGGTCGTTCGACCTGTGCCCGGGTCGGCTAATTCCCAAATAAAAAAAAGCCTGGCGTTGGCCAGAATAAAATACTTGGCATTATCCAGAATAAAAATGCCTAAGAGTGGGGCATCAGAATTGTGTTGTCACATATCACATCAGTCCAACACCTAACCAGATTATACCATGACCCAAAATAGCATAATGAATCCAAGAAAACCAATAATTTATGACTTACAGTATGAATGTTTAAGACTGCTGACTTACAGTAGGAACATTTAATAACCTCGGACTTACGGTAGGAGTGATGATATTAAAATCGGTAACCAGAAGACTTTGTATCGTGTTGAGGACTTGGAAGGTGATGTCTTGCCCAGGCACCCAGCTCTCAGCCACCGAGAACGCTGCTACACACACAGTCTTATCCCCCTCCTGAGAAACATAATGTGTTTAGTGTTGATATTCATGTTTGAATGTATTACTGAACTTGAACAATAAAGACCTCTAAGTGCATAGTATAGTTTAGTACATACAACAGGCACCAAAAAATATTGAAAAATAGATCTCTCTCGATAATGCAGAGCTCAATAATTACTCTAGGCTCTAGGGGGAGGTCATGTCCATTATTTATGTACGACTTTACCCATTATTTTCTTGATGTATATACCAAGACCTTCGACAAAATTCTAGGAGTTTAGCTCAGATCCAGTGTGGTTACCCTACAGCTCCTCCCAAAAATTTTCCGTTACCCCTATACAGTACTGTATTAGCACATGTATGTAAATATTCAAATATGCATTATAACCTCTGGAAATATGACCTTGGTGTCTAAATTAGGGATGTGTCCATAGAAAATCTATTGGTGGCATCGCTTTTGTGATCAGTGGTCATTTAAATCTCATAAATCCAAGAGGGCCACCAAACTCACCGTGAAATAGGAATTTTAACAAAATATCGCAGGTTTTCCTCAAATAATGTTGATATCGGTGTCATTTTGTTACTTTTTGACGCGACTGTGGCATGAAGTGATGATAAATGAGAAAAAGTAACAGGAGAAGACAATAGAAAAAAGACAATAGATATATTAAAAACATACATTTAGGAACTTTAGACTTCTGTGATCTTCCTTCTGGGAAGCAGAATTTTTAGGACCGACGTCAACACCACGTCACTTGACAAAGCCCCTTTAGCCACATCATCATTCCTTTGGGCTGTTCCTGAAACGGAAGTTGGTCGACGCCAAGGTCGATCATCACCCAATTGTCTACTGGTGGTGTTGACGTGGTGGTGCACAGACTCGATAGGTTCGGGTCTTCTGATATTTTCCTGGATAGGATTGAGGTCGATGGGTGTATCACCTTTTTCATCCTCAGCATCTTTTGTAGAAGACTACCCTCACCACCCACTAATGGCTATCTTTGCGGCGGCGTCGCCCTGGGTGACACAGTAAAAACAACACAAAAAACAAGAATTTTAAACCACAGAAGATGCGTATTGCAAATAATATCCCATTACCCATATGCTGATTACTTCCGTCATTAAAGTGAGGGCACAAGATATTGATTTTAGTAGCTTTCTATTTTGCTCGACTTTATACTTCTCCCCAAAATTCGAGGCGGTATTGACAACTGTGTGAAGTGAGTATAGGCGACCCATGTCCACGGCCACCCATACCATAAAAATACTCTGGAGGGCAAAGGTCATGAATCGCTTCAGGGAACAGATTTTGTTTTAATAATAAACTTAAGAAAAAACCTTGAGACATTAAAACAGGCCCTCGAAGGTGCGTATGTTGTCTTGATTATTTTAGTGTATGTAGTGTGGGTGACAGCGTAGTGGATGTATTGTAGAAATTGTAGATGATAGTGTAATGGATGTAGTCTGGATGATAGTGTAGTGGATGTATTGTAGGAATTGTAGATGCCAGTGTAGTGGATGTATTGTAGGAATTGTAGATGCCAGTGTAGTGGATGTAGTGTAGAAATTGTAGATGATAGTGTAGTGGATGTAGTGTAGAAATTGTAGATGATAGTGTAGTGGGTGTAGTGTAGATGATGGTGTAGTGGGTGTAGTGTAGATGACAGTGTAGTGGATGGAGACTCTAAATCTGGAATGCGACAGTACACAATCAACTGCACTTCTCCTCCCACATCTGTTGTTTCGTCCAGCTTCATGGTATATCAACACAAGCCGTGAGAAATACTGAAACGCTACCTTACCTACACTGTCAAAAATGTACCGTTAAATTTTACGGTGGAATGCTGGCAGCCCATTTGCCAGTGTTCCACCGTAAAATTTACAGTATCCAAATTACGGGGTCTGTAAATGTTATAGCAGACGACGATGGCGTCACTGTAAAACGGGGAACTAACAGAAACTCACTGTAAAACAAAATACGGCGGTCAACCGTAAATTTTTACAGTGAACCACTGTAATATTTACGGTAATTTTTTACAGTGTACACTCTCCACGACCTAACCTTGAGTCAACTGGGCACTGACTTTGACATTTTAGAACTGAATCCGCCTCCCATTACTCTTTTCAAATTGGTTGGTGTTTCAAATATTATGGGTGACGTCATGTTTCCATAGATATAATGCAGGCGATACACACATTCACACGTATCACTATACTTTCAAATTTCGTCCACCCCAAGACTACCGTCCATCCCCAATAACATTTCGTCCACCCTAGAGTGGACCGTTCACCCAGATTGAATAGCAGCTGGTGTGGATGATAATGCAGTGGATGTAGTGTAGCTGATAGTGAAATGGATGTAGTGAAGATGATAGTGTAGTAGATGTAGTGTAGAGGATAGTGTAGTAGATGTAGTGTAGATGAAAGATATTATTAAAGTATACTACATCAACTCCGTATATAAATATATCTATAGTATAAAGCAAATATCTTCCTCAAGACTCTGAAAGGCAGTGTATGAGTGATATTAACCCCCCACCTCCTTCTGTCCTCCTTAATAAAAAAAATTCACGCAATAACACTTGATATCTATTCTTTGACAAAGATCACATATTTATAAACCAAAGGGTGTTCTTATCACCAAGGGTATCGATATATTAATAAAAAAACATTTAAAGTGAAACGAAAAACTTTTATTTTAACACCAAAGAATATTACAAATATATAGTATCAAGAAATTCCTCAAACTGAGTTCATTTCATTACTTCTGTCTTGTAGTTGTCGTCGCCCAACTACACGACACAGAATATTTTCCACCACCGTCACAAATACTGTATCAATGAAGCCCCTTATTTGCTGCATTTTTGGTTCTGCAGGCTGTTTCTGCGGTGGAAGTTGGTCGTTGCCAAGGTCAATCGTCACCATATCGTCTGCGTGTGCTGATGACGTGATGGGCATGGGCTCAATGGGAATGGGGTTGCTGGTACTTTCCTGGATGGGATTGAGGTCGGTGGAGGAAACATCTTCTTCATCCTCAGCATCTTGTCTACCAATCGAGCCAGAGACAAGAATCACCAGGGTGTAGAACATTACCCTCACCACCCACCACCAGAAGAGAGAGTCGAGATTCCAGTTAAAATGTTCAGGTTTCCAAATGTTTAATCCCTCCAGTGGCACACGAACTTCCAGGTGAAACATAACGCTTATAGCTATCTTTGCGGAGTCGTCACCCTGGGTGACACAGTAGAACAACCAGGAACTTGAAACAACAGAAGATGCCTCTTGGTAATAATAACCCATTACCCATATGCCAACTACTTCGACCAATAAAGCGAGGGCACATGACATCGATTTCAATAGCTCTCTCTTTTGCTCGACATCAAACTCCACTCCGAATAGAGTGGAGGTATTTTCCACAATTTGGCGTGAGTAGAGGAGACAGCCCAGGTCCACGGCCACCCATACCACAAAAGCACCATGAAGGGCAAAGGCCATGAATCGCTTGATAGAGCACATACTGTGTTAATAATTTACTTAAGAAAAAACCGTGAAACATTAACGAGCTCCAAGGTAATGTAAGAAAGGTAGTAAGAGGTCATGCAGTCTATTGAGGTGATCAGTGAGTCTGTTGTGTTGACTGTTTTAGTGTATATAGTGCAGATGATAATGTAGTGCAGATGATAGTGTAGTGGATGTAGTGTAGATGACAGAGTAGTGGATGCAGTGGAGATGATAGTGTAGTGAATGTATTGCAGATGATAGTGTAGTGGAAGTAGTGTAGATGATAGTGTAGTGAAGATAGTGTAGATGACAGTGTAGTGGGTGTAGAGTAGATGATAGTGTAGCAGATGTAGTGTAGTGAAGATAGTGTAGATGACAGTGTAGTGGGTGTAGAGTAGATGATAGTGTAACAGATGTAGTGTAGTGAAGATAGTGTAGGTGACAGTGTAGTGGATGTAGTGTAGATGACAGAGTAGTGGATGCAGTGTAGATGATAGTGTAACGGATGTAGTGTACGGGTAGATGATAGTGTAGTGAAGATAGTGTAGATGACAGTGTAGTGGGTGTAGAGTAGATGATAGTGTAACGGATATAGTGTCGATGACAGAGTAGTGGGTGCAGTGTAGATGATAGTGTAGTGGATGTATTACAGATGATAGTGTAGTGGAAGTAGTGCAGATGATAGTATAGTGGATGCAGTGTAGATGATAGTGTAGTGGAAGTAGTGCAGATGATAGTATAGTGGATGTAGTGTAGATGATAGTGTAGTGGATGTAGTGTAAATGATAGTGTAGATGACAGTGTAGTGGGTGTAGAGTAGAAGATAGTGCAGTGTATGTATTGCAGATGATAGTGTAGTAGATATAGTGTAGAGGATAGTGTAGTAGATGTAGTGTAGATGAAAGATATTATTAAAGTATACTACATCAACTCCGTATATAAATATATCTATAGTATAAAGCAAATATCTTCCTCAAGACTCTGAAAGGCAGTGTATGAGTGATATTAACCCCCCACCTCCTTCTGTCCTCCTTAATAAAAAAAATTCACGCAATAACACTTGATATCTATTCTTTGACAAAGATCACATATTTATAAACCAAAGGGTGTTCTTATCACCAAGGGTATCGATATATTAATAAAAAAACATTTAAAGTGAAACGAAAAACTTTTATTTTAACACCAAAGAATATTACAAATATATAGTATCAAGAAATTCCTCAAACTGAGTTCATTTCATTACTTCTGTCTTGTAGTTGTCGTCGCCCAACTACACGACACAGAATATTTTCCACCACCGTCACAAATACTGTATCAATGAAGCCCCTTATTTGCTGCATTTTTGGTTCTGCAGGCTGTTTCTGCGGTGGAAGTTGGTCGTTGCCAAGGTCAATCGTCACCATATCGTCTGCGTGTGCTGATGACGTGATGGGCATGGGCTCAATGGGAATGGGGTTGCTGGTACTTTCCTGGATGGGATTGAGGTCGGTGGAGGAAACATCTTCTTCATCCTCAGCATCTTGTCTACCAATCGAGCCAGAGACAAGAATCACCAGGGTGTAGAACATTACCCTCACCACCCACCACCAGAAGAGAGAGTCGAGATTCCAGTTAAAATGTTCAGGTTTCCAAATGTTTAATCCCTCCAGTGGCACACGAACTTCCAGGTGAAACATAACGCTTATAGCTATCTTTGCGGAGTCGTCACCCTGGGTGACACAGTAGAACAACCAGGAACTTGAAACAACAGAAGATGCCTCTTGGTAATAATAACCCATTACCCATATGCCAACTACTTCGACCAATAAAGCGAGGGTACATGACATCGATTTCAATAGCTCTCTCTTTTGCTCGACATCAAACTCCACTCCGAATAGAGTGGAGGTATTTTCCACAATTTGGCGTGAGTAGAGGAGACAGCCCAGGTCCACGGCCACCCATACCACAAAAGCACCATGAAGGGCAAAGGCCATGAATCGCTTGATAGAGCACATACTGTGTTAATAATTTACTTAAGAAAAAACCGTGAAACATTAACGAGCTCCAAGGTAATGTAAGAAAGGTAGTAAGAGGTCATGCAGTCTATTGAGGTGATCAGTGAGTCTGTTGTGTTGACTGTTTTAGTGTATATAGTGCAGATGATAGTGTAGTGCAGATGATAGTGCAGTGGATGTAGTGTAGATGACAGAGTAGTGGATGCAGTGGAGATGATAGTGTAGTGAATGTATTGCAGATGATAGTGTAGTGGAAGTAGTGTAGATGATAGTGTAGTGAAGATAGTGTAGATGACA
This sequence comes from Homarus gammarus, assembly GCA_958450375.1. Lineage (NCBI taxonomy): Eukaryota > Metazoa > Arthropoda > Malacostraca > Decapoda > Nephropidae > Homarus > Homarus gammarus. The sequence continues at coordinate 22,353 of CAUDMG010003988.1, forward strand.
GTGTAGTGGGTGTAGAGTAGATGATAGTGTAGCAGATGTAGTGTAGTGAAGATAGTGTAGATGACAGTGTAGTGGGTGTAGAGTAGATGATAGTGTAACAGATGTAGTGTAGTGAAGATAGTGTAGGTGACAGTGTAGTGGATGTAGTGTAGATGACAGAGTAGTGGATGCAGTGTAGATGATAGTGTAACGGATGTAGTGTACGGGTAGATGATAGTGTAGTGAAGATAGTGTAGATGACAGTGTAGTGGGTGTAGAGTAGATGATAGTGTAACGGATATAGTGTCGATGACAGAGTAGTGGGTGCAGTGTAGATGATAGTGTAGTGGATGTATTACAGATGATAGTGTAGTGGAAGTAGTGCAGATGATAGTATAGTGGATGCAGTGTAGATGATAGTGTAGTGGAAGTAGTGCAGATGATAGTATAGTGGATGTAGTGTAGATGATAGTGTAGTGGATGTAGTGTAAATGATAGTGTAGATGACAGTGTAGTGGGTGTAGAGTAGAAGATAGTGCAGTGTATGTATTGCAGATGATAGTGTAGTAGATATAGTGTAGAGGATAGTGTAGTAGATGTAGTTTAGATGAAAGATATTATTAAAGTATACTACATCAACTCCGTATATAAATATATCTATAGTATAAAGCAAATATCTTCCTCAAGACTCTGAAAGGCAGTGTATGAGTGATATTAACCCCCCACCTCCTTCTGTCCTCCTTAATAAAAAAAAAATCACGCACTAACACTTGATATCTATTATTTGACAAAGATTACATATTTATAAACCAAGGTAGTGTTTATTATCACCAAGGGATAATAAATATAGTTGTCTTTGGGAAGGTTATTGCATTTAAGTATTTTTATTTTTATGGATTATTTAAGAATTATTATTATTTTTTTAAGTATTAGTGTATCTTTTTTCATCGATTATTTTAGTATTATTTTATTTTGGATTATTTAGATATTATTATTTTGATGGATTATTTAAGCATTTTTTATGGATCACTACAACGCCATCCATCATCACTACATATAACACAATCCATCATCACTACAATGCCATCCATCATCACTACATATAACACCATCCATCATTACTACATAATATAACACCATCCATCATCACTACATATAACACCATCCACCATTACTACTTATAACACCATCCATCATCACTACATATAACACCATCCATCATTACTCCATAATATAACGCCATCCATCATCACTACATATAACACCATCCATCATCACTACATATAACACCATCCATCATTACTCCATAATATAACGCCATCCATCATCACTACATATAACACCATCCATCATCACTACATATAACACCATCCATCATTACTACAATGCCATCCATCATCACTACATATAACACCATCCATCATCACTACATATAACACCATCCATCATTACTACATAATATAACACCATCCATCATCACTACATATAACACCATCCACCATTACAACTTATAACACCATCCATCATCACTACATGTATATAACATGTATAAAACGAGTATAAAACTCATTGTTGTAATTCTATTGTGTTTTTGTTTTTTGCGTCTGAAGTTAAATGGACTGGAAAGACATTTGTGTATTTTCTGTATTGACCAAGGCGGGAGGATCTCTGTTGAAAGAAGCAAGTTAAAATTTTATGTACATACATCGTTGTGTTAGGGAAGATTATTGTATTGTTTTTGATGGATTATTTAAGTAATTTTTTTATGGATTATTTAAGTATTATTTTTTTGTGTATTATTTAAATATTTTTATTTTGATGGAAATTATTTAAGTATTATTTTGGGGGATTATTTAAGTATTATTATTTTTATGGATTATTTAAATATTATTTTTAGATGGATTATTCAAGTAGCGTTATTTTGATGGATTATTCAAGTAGTGTTATTTTGATGGATTATTTACTGTAAGTATTATTTATGGATGATTTAATTATTATGTTTTTGGATTATTTAAGTATTATTTTTATAGATTTAAGTATTATTTGTGTGGATTATTTAAGCAATATCATTTTTTATGGATTATTTAAGTATTATTATAATTTATGTTGATATTTTGGGTGTATTAGAAGATATTCTTGCCATATTTCCTGATTTTCTCATATCCTGGTACACTATCTTTCAATTAGCCACTTGAACTTCTCATGTATTCATTATTTTTATGATATTCCTAATCGTATTAAATATTTATTATCATTATTTACGGGGGGGGGGGGGACAGGAGGAATAAGAGAATTAAATTAAATCGTTTAGAGAAAACAAAATTAAATTAATGTATATAATAATCATCATTCTTTCTCTCCCCAAGCTATTACAGTAAATCGGTGAATATGTGGAGAGGTTTTCAATTTATCAATATGGCCACTAGTATGAGAAACAGAAAAAAGTGAATTTCATTGTGCATACAGCAAATATATAGGGTCCAATAGAAGGATAGGTAATACTTGAGAGCCACTGGCAGGTTCAAATTTAAATTACCTAAAATATAATGTTCAGCGAGAACACCTGCCAATGGCACCTTCTCTAGCTGGATGATCGTTATACTCGATTACGAGTGGCAGCAAAGTAGTAGTAGTAGTAGTAGTAGTAGGCCCGGGTGGCGTGGGTGTGTTGGGGTGCCTTCCCAGATTTAAAGTGTTGTTGGTGGGGATATACTCAGTTTGTGGGAGCGAGAATTTCACAGTGTGTCGATGAACGTTGGATGTCACCTTGAGCATCATCGCCGACGGCTCGTCTCATTCCTTACGACATTAAACGCAAATATTGCTCGTGTTCACCGGCGATCTTCAAGTAAGCCTGTGAGTGTTTGAATGGTGGGTGGCTGGAGTTGCCAAGTGTCAGTGCCAGTGCGTCGATAGGCCTACCCTAGCAAGGGTTGCCACGCGACTCTCGCCCCTATGGGGCCAAGTGCCTCAAGTAACGGCCACTCCATGTAGTGTCGGCTGACCCAGTGAGTATATATAACTAATGTTACATCAGCGAGACCATAGAAATGGTGGCTATCTCTACCAAAGTGACATAATCAAGTGTTAGGTGTGACAATTCTTGCTCCCAGTGGATTATTCTCATGTGTGGATTATCGCCCACATGGGGGGTGCCCGACACAACCACACGCGCGCGCATGCCCTTACTGCCCGGACACCGAAGGCCAGGCTGTCACCTCTGTGCCTCATACGCATAAGATCTAGTTTCTTCGTCCGTATGGGCCCAATAGCAGAGGTCGGAGGCGGAAATATTTGTCGCCCAAGTTGCTGGTCACTATGCCTGGCAACAGTCTTTGCTGCGTCTGTGCTAGCCCGTACCAAAACTGCACAAATTGTCTTTGTGCGAGAAACAACCGATCATGTGTGGATTGCAGGAAGCTAGACCAGTGTCGGAACCCACGTGGCAGGGAGCCGACACAGGCGGCCACAGTGGATATCGCCGGGACCCAACCACCCGATGATATCCGAAATGATAGCAGTGAGTCTACTCAACCCGAAAATGTAGTACTAATAAATGCTGCTCCCTCAGTAGCAGGTGTCCAGGAGGAGAATGAGAGACAGCCGCCTCAGTGGAAAGGCATGTCGATGGAAAATGCAGGCGTATGGGTCAAAGAAACCTACTCAGAAATTGTCAAGTGGTCGCCAGCTAACTTGTTTGAACCACCCAAGTGTGCGGCCACCAAAGAAATGATTCGGGAGATGACTTGCTTCATGACTGATTACACTCAGGACCGCTCCCTCGCCCCCCTAGCTCTTCAAATACTGGCAATAATACCACATCTATTTTGTCAGAGGACACACACAAAGGCTAAGCACAAAGAAAATGTGGCAGCAATGAAGAGAAGATCGACAATGTGGCGGACTGGGGCCCTAGATGATCTCCTATGTGAAGCAAGAACACTGCAGGAGAGACTAAAATCTACGGGTGACAGAAAGCAAAACACCGATGACGTGGCAAGAAAATTTGGAAACAAAATGCGTGTGGGAAAAGTGTCTCTCGCGGTAAGATCTCTCACACATGAATCCTCCAGTGGAGTGATGCCAATAAACAGAGCGACATTAAAACTATTGAAAGAGAAACATCCCCCTGCAAGTGAAGATGAAGGCATCAGGCTCCAGGGTGCCTATATCCCACCAGACGCTGTCCTGTTCGAGAAAATAACAGGAGAGATGGTGTGGAAAAAGGCACTGAAGACTCGAGGAGGAGCCGGCCCTTCAGGTCTGGATGCAAACGGTTGGAGAGTCATCCTCAGCACAAACAAGTTTGGCCCTGTAGCAAGCGATCTCTGCACTGCCATTGCCACCCTTGCAAGAAAGCTTGCATCCTCTTGCTGCCATCACCTCCAGGCTCTGACGGCCTGCCGCCTTATTCCTCTGGAAAAGAAACCAGGATGTAGACCTATAGGGGTGGGGGAAGTGCTGAGGCGGATCATCGGAAAGTGTATAATGGAGGTGGTAAAGGATGATGTCAGGGCAGCAGCAGGGAACCTACAAGTGTGTGCTGGCCACCAGGCTGGTGGGGAGGCGGCCATTCACGCCATGAGATTGATATTTGAGCAGCGTGATTGTGAGGCCGTTCTCCTGGTGGATGCTTCAAACGCATTCAACATACTTAACCGCAAGGCGGCACTGCACAACATCAAGATCAAGTGTCCTAGCTTTGCGATGTATGTTGAAAATTCGTATAGGAATCCTTCAGACCTCTACATAGTAAACAACAAGGCTCTACGAGGTGATACCATCCTACAGTCGACCGAGGGAACAACACAGGGGGACCCCGTTGCAATGGCGATGTATGCAATTGGCCTATCAGTGCTCCAACAAGAAATAAAGTATGAAACAACTAGGGTCAAACAAGTGGCATATGCTGATGACCTCACAGGAGCAGGAAAAGTGGAGGACATCAAAAAGTGGTGGGACCTGGTAACATCGCGAGGTCCACAAATAGGGTACCACCCAAACGCCAGCAAATCCTTCCTCATCGTGAAGCCAGATCATTATGATCGGGCTGTGGAGGTTTTCGGCGAAAGTGAGGTCAAAATAACTAAGGACGGCCAAAGACATCTAGGCGCAGTAATTGGCACTACGGACTTCAAGACCCAGTACGCAGGGGGAAAGGTGAATGAGTGGGTTAGCGAAATCCATGCTCTATCAGAGATTGCTAACACAGAGCCACATGCGGCCTTTGCAGCATTCACACATGGAGTCAAGCATCGTTGGAACTACCTGATGCGTACCATCCCTGAGATCCGACCCCTCCTCCACCCTTTGGAAGAAGCAATCAGTGTCAAGTTCATTCCCACACTAGTGAAACACCACGACTTAACCCCAGTAGAAAGAACACTTCTTGCACTTCCACCAAGACTGGGAGGGATGGGACTAACTAATCCAGAGGAGATTGCTGACTCTGAACATCAAAATTCACTTAAGCTCACGGCAGCCCTCACTGACCACATAATAGCCCAGAATGCAACAGGGGAAGTGGACACCAGCGAAGTTAATAAGATCCGTAGGTCCATTACAACAGATCGGCAGCACTGCCAAAATGACATGTTGCAGCAACTATTGCTGCAGGTTCCAGAAAATTTGACAAAAAAAGTAGCTATAGCGCAGGAGGTGGGCGCCTCGAACTGGTTAACTACGTTACCGATAAGGGCAAATGGTTTCAGCCTTAACAAACAAGAATTTACAGATGCCATTGCTCTAAGGTACGGTTGGCCAGTAGATGGTTTGCCCTCCCAATGCGTGTGTGGCTATTCCTATGATGGCGATCACGCCATGGTTTGCAAGAAGGGGGGCTTCATATGCATGAGGCATGACGAGGTAAGGGATCTCACAGCAAATATGTTGAAGGAAATCTGCCGGGACGTCATGGTAGAACCGACCCTCCTTCCACTGGATGGCGAGATCCTCCAACACAGGACTTCAAACACATCTAACGAAGCCCGTGTGGACGTCAGTGCTCGAGGATTCTGGACGTGGGGACAGCGAGCTTTCTTCGACATCAGGATTTTTGATCCCATGGCCGTTTGTCACCGTAACCTAGCTCTCGATGCTGCGCATAGGAGGAACGAGAACGACAAGAGAAGGGCATATGAGGAGAGAATTCAAAATGTTGATCAAGGCAGCTTCACTCCTCTAGTGTTCACAACCTCTGGTGGGATGGGCCCAAGTGCAAGATGTTTCTACGCCAGACTCGCGGAGCTGATCTCCGAACAGAAGCAGCAGCCCAGAAGTTACGTCACAGCCTGGATGAGATGTCGACTGTCCTTCTCTCTCCTTCGGTCGGCTTTGCTCTGCCTCAGGGGAACGAAAGCTTCTGCCCCTACTCCGACAACTGCTGCAGATATTGACTATGAGGCTACAGTCACTGAATGTCGCATGGATCTGCGGCTCAACTAATTTAACACAGATAGGATAGCTTCTTATGTATTAGGATATCTAATATTAAGGTAAATAAATGGTGGCGAAGGTGTGGCTATTGGGGGAGGCTGGAGGCCATATTTAAAAAAAAAAAAAAAAAAAAAAAGTAGTAGTAGTAGTAGTAGTAGTAGTAGTAGTAGTAGTAGTAGTAGTAGTAGGATTTTTGATCCCATGGCCGTTTGTCACCGTAACCTAGCTCTCGATACTGCACATAGGAGGAACGAGAACGACAAGAGAAGGGCATATGGGGAGAGAATTCAAAATGTTGATCAAGGCAGCTTCACTCCTCTAGTGTTCACAACCTCTGGTGAGATGGGCCCAAGTGCAAGATGTTTCTACGCCAGACTCGCGGAGCTGATCTCCGAACAGAAGCAGCAGCCCAGAAGTTATGTTACAGCCTGGATGAGATGTCGACTGTCCTTCTCTCTCCTTCGGTCGGCTTTGCTCTGCCTCAGGGGAACGAGAGCTTCTGCCCCTACTCCGACAACTGCTGCAGATATTGACTATGAGGCTACAGTCACTGAATGCCGCATAGATCTGCGGCTCAACTAATTTAACACAGTTAGGATAGCTTCTTATGTATTAGGATATTTAATATTAAGGTAAATAAATGGTGGCGAAGGTGTGGCTATTGGGGGAGACTGGAGGCCACGTTAAAAAAAAAAAAAAAAAAAAAGTAGTAGTAGTAGTAGTAGTAGTAATATGTGTGTGTGTGTGTGTGTATACAGGAGACGCTAACAGTATATCCAATCCATATGAGACAAAAAAAGATGCAACAATGAAATTATCCAAACATAACCCATAAACAAAGGATATCTTTAAATAACCTCCACATAACGGACTTTCATCTCTACATAATCCGCTAAATAGAGGTTTCACATCCAATATACCCTCGATATAACGGACTGTCATCTCTATATAGTCCGTTAAATAGAGGTTTCACATCCAATATACCCTCGATATAACGAACTTTCATCTCTATATCGTCCGTTAAATAGAGGTTTTACATCTAACATACCCTCGATATAACGGACTTTCACATCTACATTCCGTTAATTAGAGGCTTCATTATACCAAACTTTCCTTGTAAACATTTATAAACACACATGTATACATACTTACTGTAACATCGAAAAGCGCCCAGGACACCTCATGGAGAAGTAAGCAGTGACGGTGTGGTGGCCGGGGGAGGGATCAGGGAGGGTGGAGGTGAGGGAGGTACTGAAGGTGAAATCAACGTCAGCCAAGTCGTCAGGATCCACCGATACGAGCTGTTGTTCTCCTGAGGGAATGTTAGGTCAGGTCAGGTCAGGTTAGGTTAGGTTATGAGTGTGTATAGTCATGTTTACTGGGAGGTTAGGTTAGGTTAGGTTAGGTTAGGTTAGGTTATGAGATTAGGTTGTGAGGTTAGGAGTTAGTGTTTTATTAGTGTTTTAGAGGAGGGAGGGAAGAGGGTGAGTGTGTTTATGGGTGATGTTTATTCTTAAGTTAATTAGTGTTTAAGGCTTATTTATTTGTTATTAATAAGTTAATTCAGTCTTTTTATGTTGTGTTATTTTTTCTTTGGTTAATGTTATCCTTCCTCTCTCTCTCTTATATTTCTTGCTCTCTATCTCTCTCTCTCTCTCTACATCCCCCTCTCTCTCTCTCTTACATATCTTGCTCTCTACATCCCATTCTCTCTCTCTCTCTCTCTCTCTCTCTCTCTCTCTCTCTCTCTCTTACATATCTTGCTCTCTACATCCCATTCTCTCTCTCTCTCTCTCTCTCTCTCTCTCTCTCTCTCTCTCTCTCTCTCTCTCTCTCTCTCTCTCTCTCTCTCTCTCTCTCTCTCTCTACACCCCCGTCTCTCTCTTACATCTTTCTCTCTCTCACACCACTACTCACCGGCCGGCGCCCCATCCTTGGTCAGAGTAAAGTTGGCAGTCCAGGGCGGGTCACCTATAGCAGTACAGGCCAGCACCAGCGTCACCTTCCCTGGGGGTGTGGCCTGCGGGGACACCAAAACACTGACCATCTTCTTCTTCCTCTCTTAAGAATTCCAAGTATCTTATCATTTAACCCTTTAAGGTGTTTAACCCTTTTGATGACAGGTTTAACTATTTGAGGACGATGGTTTAACCAGAGTTTAACCCATTGAGAAAGAGGATTTAATCCTCCAGGACTCAAAGGGTTAACAGTTGGGTAAAAAAAAAAATTAATGTGTAAGACAAGTTTATGAATCAATACTGTACTCCGTCTTTAACGACCTAACCCTACCTAACTTAATGTTAAGTAACCTAACCTAACCTAACCTAACCTAACCTAACCTAAGTTAAAAGTAGTTAGCCCCCAGTATGTTTCATCTGGTGATTAATTAAACATTCTACTGTTACCTTGGAAGGTTAGGTTAGGTTAGCACTAAGGTATGTTCGGTTAATGTTACATAAGGTTAGGTTAGGTTACGCTACATTAGGTTAGGTTAGGTTAGGCTAGGTTAATATCTAATTGAAAAAACTAGGGTGGTTAACCTTCAGGTGATCCAGCACAATCAGATAACTCTTCCTCTACCCCCCCCCTCCCAACACTCGCCCAGGGCTGCGGGCTACTGACGGTCCAGTCCTCCTCCCTGATGGTGGGCACGATGAGTACCTCTGTCGTGAAGGTGGTGGCGTTGATCAAGTTCTCAGCAGACCCGGCCACTCTGAACCTACCACTCCTGGAGGCATTGTAGGGCACGCAGGCGATGTCCCCCCCTTCAGGTATCTCTGCAGAGGCATGGGAGGTCACAGTTACTACAGGTAGATCACGCAGGTGTTCCCTCTTTCCGATATCTCTATAAGGGCATGGGAGGTCACAGTTAAAACAGGTAGGGGCAGGTAGAAGGTGCACCCTCCCTAATGGACTTCTGCAGGAGGCATGAAAATCAATCACTGAGGAGGCAGTGGTTGAGGGCTCACTAAAGAACGTGTTGGAGATAAACGTTTGGGTGAATATATTGTCAGGGGTGAAGAGGAAGGATATGTGTGTGTGTGTGTGTGTGAGTTGACAAGATCAACGAGGGAGGGAGGGAGGGAGGGAGGGAAAGAGGGAGAGACGGAGGGAGGAAGGGAGGGAGGGAAGTAATGAACAAGAATGGGAAGGGTAGAAGGGAGGGAGAGAGGGGGAATATCGCTGTGATAGATTTACGATTCTTGACAAAACCCTCACGAGCCTTCACTCATGCCAACACACTTTCCCATAACACACTTTACCTTAACACACTTTACCTTAACACACTTTACCTAAACACACTTTACCTTAACACACTTTACCTTAACACACTTTACCATAACACACTTTACCTTAACACACTTTACCTTAACACACTTTACCATAACACACTTTACCGAAACACACTTTACCTAAACACACTTTACCTTAACACACTTTACCACAACACACTTTACCATAACACACTTCACCTTAACACACTTTACCATAACACACTTTACCATAACACACTTCACCTTAACACACTTCACCTTAACACACTTTACCATAACATACTTTACCTTAACACACTCAACACTACAACACACATCACAAACCGTAACACACAATACACACTCCACAACATAACACTACAACACACAACACAACACACCTCCCAACACAACACAACACAACACAACACACCTCCCAACACAACACAACACACCCACCGTTAAGAAAGGACCAGCTATGAGCGTGATGTCGTCGGGTTTGCCAATGGTAAGAGGCAGGACTGGTGGCAGAGTGATGACGGTGTGGCAGATGATAGTACGGGTGATGGTGGCGCTCTGTCCTCCAGCACTACTACCGCCCATCAGCTGGAAAATACGTGGTAATGTTTACTGATGGATGGATGGATGGATGGATAGATAGATGGATGGATGGATCGATGGATGGATGGATTCAAATAAAAAGAAAATCCGGATAAAAGAAACAAGTTACGAGATTAAGAAATAGAAATAAAAATAAAACAAAACTCACGGTAAAGTCCATCTTCCGGGCAGCTTGACTCAGCAGCTCCATGGCGTTGTGTCCCGTGAAGCTGGTATTGGGGGCGGCACTGGCCTTAGTACACGTCCAGGAGGGCCCCAGTGTTGTTACCTGAGGACCAGTCAATGTGAGTGAGTTTGTGTCTGTAGTGAGAGAGAGAGAGAGAGAGAGAGCATCGCCATCTTGTACCTTCAGTCTCACTCCCTCTCTTACTTCTTTAAGAATTTTGATGGGGTCGTCTGGTCGTCTCCCTCAGGTTGTTAAACAAGAGTGAATGTCGTAATGTCTCGTGTTCCTCCTCGCCGGTGTTCACACAAGTCACTACCACGCCCACAGAAGGAGACAACACTGGGTGCTGAGTTAAACTTTACTGAGTCCTGGTTAGTTTGTTTACCTTCCACGACGCAGGTGTCTTGAAACGTCTCGGTGAAGTGTAGTTTTTATGGGCTCCCCAGTCTTAATGGACCCCAGTTCTAATGAACCCCTACACCTAACCAAACCAAATCAGGTGTTCCAGAGTCACCTTGTGGCTGGTTGAGGGAACGACATTTTGTGCATCTGATTTTTAGTGTCTGACTCTACTGACTCTACTTTACTGCAGTCCTATACTCAGGTTAGGTTAGGTTAGGTTAGGTTAGGTTAGGTTAGACATGGGGGTGAGTGTGACTTTTGTTGGTGATGGCTGTCTGCCCTATAGTGGTGGTGTTGGTGATGGCTGTCTGTCCTATAGTGGTGGTGTTGGTGATGGCTGTCTGTCCTATAGTGGTGGTGTTGGTGATGGCTGTCTGTCCTATAGTGGTGGTGTTGGTGATGGCTGTCTGTCCTATAGTGGTGGTGTTGGTGATGGCTGTCTGTCCTATAGTGGTGGTGTTGGTGATGGCTGTCTGTCCTATAGTGGTGGTGTTGGTGATGGCTGTCTGTCCTATAGTGGTGGTGTTGGTGATGGCTGTCTGTCCTATAGTGGTTGTGTTGTTGATGGTTGTCTGCCCTATAGTGAAGGTGTTGGTGATGCATGCCTTGTCGTGGTGGTGATGGTGGTGATGTTCGTGTAATATCCTACTAACAGGACAATCCACCACTATCATCACCACCTAACACTATACTACTCCCTCATAACTCACCTTACCAACAAGTGTGGTGACTCGCATAAGGATGTTGGTGCTGAGTCGTGTATCCCAGGTGTACTTCTCCGGGGCAGCACCTGAAGCAACAAACTCGACGTCCCCAGGTGTGTTATAGTCACCAGCTTGGCGGTAACCGATCTGGGAAGGTTTTAAGAACGTAAGAATAAAAGCAACTTGCACTTGGTCAATCACTGAATAATGTTAGGCAGTTCCTGTTTACACCTACACTACACACACACACACACACACACACACACACACAAGAAATCATCCTGAAGGGAAGGTGAGGAGAGGGGTTGTACCTGAGCCAATACGTTATTGCCCAGTTGAGCACTGTCGAGGCAGCCTACGGCGAACCTGGAGTACTGTGTAAGGCTCTTAAGTAATACCAATCTCCTGCTGGGGATGCTGTTGTCAGTGTTCTGGTAGTACACGAGAGAGTCGGCCGTGTACAAGGTCCCGTCTCCCTTCAGGCTCGCGTTCCTTGCACCTGTCGACGACGTGAGGAAATTAATTCTTTGACGACGGTGATTTAACCCATCAGAACTCAAAGGTTTAAATCCCACTGTTGGTTTTTGTAGTTGGTGAAGATGGTGTTTGGGTAATCAGGTATCAAGATATATTAACTTTGTACATATTTGGATCTAGACGAGAGTCATTGTAGGTTTGAGTGAGTTTCTTTGATGCGTTTGGGCAAGTGCCATTCGTGTTGAAAGCTTCCTCACAGTAGTCCTCACCTCCCGGGCCAGTACTAAGAGCACTCACCTATATCTCCCGGGCCAGGTACGAGGAGCACTCACCTGTATCTCCCGGGGCAGGTAAGAACTCTCACCTGGACACTGGGAGCTGGTGTTCTGACGAGGTGCAGGTACGAGCACCGCCCTCAGGACACGAAGTCTCCCCCTCCCCATCACAAGTCTCCGACACAGCCTGAAATACAAGTTAAGACTGAGGTGGAAAAGAGTTAAGACTGAGGTGGAAAAGAGTTAAGACTAAGGTAAAAAATTAAGACTATGATACAAAAAAATAAGACTGAGGTAGAAAACATAAAGACTGAAGTGCAAAAAAGGTTAAGACTGGGGTGCAAAAAAGTTAAGACTAAAATAGAGAAAAGTTAAGATTGAGGTAGAAAAAATTGAGACTGAGATAAAACAAAATTAAAACAGAGATAAAAAAAAAACCCGTTAAGACTGAGATACAAGAACACAAAACACTAGACAAGACAAGACAAGACAAGACCCACGTTCAGGTAGAAGGTGCCAGCGGAGCCCCAGAGTTATACGAGGGTGAGGTACTCGTCCTCCCCGACAGGTGAAGTGTCCAACACCTGGGTCTTGTTACAGGTGCTCCCGGGCGACATCATGGGTGGCTGGGAAGAAGGGTTTGACCACGTGTGTCCGTATATCTTGGTCTGTAGGTCTGGTGAGATGAAGGGATGAGGTTAGGGTAATGTTTATCACACACACACACACGCACACACACACACACACACACACATACACACACACATACTCACACATACACACACACATACTCACACATACACACACATACTCTCTATATATATAAAAGGATTCCTCTTCCTCAATTACAACTACAACCACAACAACAACTACAACATGACTAACATAAAAGGAAAATCAACTCACCTGGCAGAGTAAACATGTGTTTTTTATTAGTCTCGTTTGTGTGGAGGCGGAGGATGGGGGAGGAACCGTAGAGGGTGACGAAGGTGCAGGAGAAGGACGTCCCAGTGATCATGAAGGCAGGGCAGGAGAGGCTTACCACTAATGCTGAACGGGCTCCTGTTAACGGCTCTGTTACTGTAGCGTGGTTAAGAAGGTTATTGAGGATGTAATGTAATAAATTTTAGGTTAGGTTAATGGTGGATTAGGTTAGGTTAATTTAGGTTAGGTTAATGGTAAGTTAGATTAGGTTAATTTAGGTTAGGTTAGTGGTAGGTTAGGCTAATTTAGGTTAAGTTAGGTTAGTCTTATTTGCTTAAATTTAAAAGTCTGACAGAATTACAGACGAAGAAAGTGAGATTAAGTGACGTCACCTTAGACTCAAAACACTGACTCATACGCTGTAAGGTGAAGCCAAGTCAGGTGTACTTACGTTAGGTCAAACCAGTTCAAGTGTATTCATGTATTATATAATGAGTTGACCAGTGATGTAATAGTGGCCCTCTAAGGTGTAGCTGTAGGAGGCGCTGACGGTGGAAGCGGGGTAAAGGACGCAACCCGACCCGTCCCCGAAATCCAGCAGGTAGGTACTATAGGACATCGGCACCTTGATGTTTACCTCCACCTGTCAACACCAGGAGGACTGTGAGATAGCTGGGGTAGAGGTACAGTCTTAACACCAGGAGAACTGTGAGATAGCTGGGGTAGAGGTACAGTCTTATTCAACACCACATTGTACACCCCAGGAAGAACCATGAACTAATAATACAAAACATTATATTATTTCCTATACCATTCATCACGTGACCACACCACAGTTATACAAGCAATGACATATAGTGACCCCAGGCACTCTAAGTCGACCCAGTTGTGAATGGTGCCCCTGACTTGACAGTTTCAGGGAAGTGAAGATGGTCAAGTACGGAGGGTGTCTGATATACTACATTTCCACACAGCCCTTGATGTCCACTTTCACTTTAATTCTACGTTTTCTTTCATAATTTCCACTATAAGTCTTCCTTTGTGACTAATTAAACCTTCGATTCAGTTTCAGGTGCCTGTCTTCCAACGTGTGTGTGGGGGGGGGGGGGGGGGGATCTAATATGTTGTGGTTTACGATTGTGATGTTTCGCCTCAGCCTGATCATGTGAAATCTTGTGAACCAACTCCCTCCCTCTCTTTCCTTCACCTCCCTCCTTCCTTTCTACCCCATCCCTCACCTCCATCCCTCCTACCCTCATTTCCCTCCCTCATTTCCTCACCTTCCTTCACCTCCCACCCCCTCCCTCCTTCTCTCACCTCTGATTCAGTATTGTCAACAAAGTACAGCTTGATGGGGGGATGACTACGAGGCCCTCTCTCTCCCAGGGCCCACACGCTCAGCACCCCGGCAGCACCACAGGCCACCTCTTTGCCACATGTACGATCACACATGGTGGATGGGACACTGATCATATCTGTGGCAGTAAGAGAGAGTCTGTCAGACGTGGGTTGTAGGAAACTGGTTGAATTTGAGCTGTAAAAGTAATTTCTAAGTCAGATGAGTCACTGCCTTCGTCTAATTTAAAACAATTTGCAATTAATAGTAAAATATTAAAGGAATTACACAAAACAATCATCTAACGTGATAAACTAGTCATAAGAAATCGCCATTTCTACTTTCATTAAATAAGAGAATTTGTTATTACTACAAAATTCTAGTCTTAAGAAATATACTTGTTGCCCCCATATAATTATCTTCATTTTCTTTCATTCTTTATGTCAAGGGTAACTACTGTAGCTAAAACTGTTATATATATATTTCAATGATTCAGCAGACACACCAATAAGCCTCATTACCTTTTGGTTTGGGTTAATAATAATAATAAGGTAAATGTCACTAATTCACCGGTCTTTGTTTGAATATTAAAATATGTTTTTCCGATGTTATTAGATGAGTTTCGAACGAATTTTATTTTCATTTCGGTCGAAAATCAATAGTTCCTTTTTTAAATCCTACCCCCCCCCCCCTCCCCCCTCCCCCTCCATCAATCTTAACGAAAATTGTTTTTTTTAGTAAATCACATAAATAAAAAACAACAAACCAACAAAACAAAACTTAACCTAACCTAACACTATTTTTCTGATGAAACTCTGCAATTGACGTAAAATTTTCTCTATCACAATGTCGGCACAGCTCTTTACCACCTGTTCAGCCATATCTGGTTATTCTGGTACTGAAATATCAAATCTCGGCTCCCGACGCACCCACGCAATGTTCATTGATGCTGAAGACAAAAAGCTCTTGCCCAATTATAAGTCTACTATCGCGAAGGGGGAGGAGGGGGGCCTCCGCACTTGTGCTGTAGAGCGCTTAAGACGCCAACACGGAGGTAAGGAGCACTGCGTGATGGGTGGTCAGACCTTCTCTGTGAAAACAGCAAATGGCAACACTTGTGACTGACCAAATAAAATAATATGGAAAAATTAATATCTCGGTTATCCTTAATTTCCCGTTGAAATATTGTGGGGTATGAGATTGTTTGGTGTTCACACTCAGGATGGAATGGAGAAAGGAAACTCACAATGTGCTCTCTGTATACATGTTGTATTGGATGTACAATGCAGCTTGGTGCTGGGAAGGCAGCGTGGTTACAAGCGTGATGTAGAGAGAGCTGGTTGGTGAGGATGCTCACAGGAGGACAGCTTGTGGGTCGCCATGCTCGCCAGCGGGAGAGAGAACCGCCAGGCAGGCAGAGGAGCGAGGGAAGGCCGCCAGGCAGCGGCGGAGGTGTGTGGGCCGCCAGGCAGGCGGAGGAGGAGGTGTTGCTGGCTGTGGCTGAAGGTAGAGAGCGAGAGCGAGAGAGCGAGAGGCAGATCACCGCGAGGTCAGGTCTTAAATAGCGGGGGTAGGCGTGGCTTAGTAGTTGACCCCCGCTCCGTGGTGTATGGCGGCGCTGGTTGACCTAGGTCACGAGGCATACACTGGGGAATAGGTGGGGTCGGCTAGGCAGCGACAAACAGCGTTTGTAGGGGAGAATTCCACTACAATATCATAGAAGAAAAAGGTCTTAGAATTGTCTAAACATTACGAAAACCATATTAATAACAGCGAGAGAAAGACCGGTATATGATTAAAATTTCACCAATAATAATAATATTAATGATAATAATAATAAGGTAAATTTTCACTTCTTGCCGCTATGTGTTATGAACCGATTTGACCTTCATTTTTGGCGCAGATCAATAGTTTCTGAGCCCTCCTCCCTCCCATCCCAGAATCTAGAGATTTGCTTTAAAAATCAAGGTTAAAAGTGTTCAAAATAGATTGAAAACCATCGAAAAAACAGTTTTTAATCCAACCCATTCTAACCTAACCTAACTGGGGAGCTCATAGTCGTTCGATGTTCTGGGTGTGTACCGCCAAGTACGACATACATAATAAAATGTTAAATATCTCGCTTAAACGTAATTGGAGCCAGAAATGCCATTGAAGAAAGTGTCTTAGAATTGTCAAAACTACCGATTGCAAATATAAAATTCGCGGGATTCGTTTAGTGGCAACAAGTGAAATAATAATAATAATAATAATAATAATAATAATAATAATAATAATAATAAAATTTAAAACCTGGCTGCTCCTAGACCTACCGCAGTAACGAAACAAGGTTTTTTCCAGGCATTTTTGTTAATATACTGTACATTGGTGATAACTAATAGGTCAGTGTTGCGTTGTGTTGTGTTAGGTTAGGTTTTGCTACGTTAGGTTAGAGTTGCGTTATGTTATGTTATGATGGGTTAAGATAGATTGTTAAGTTAGATTAGCATTAGGTTAAATTAGGTTAGCGTTAGGTTAAGTACCATTAGGATAGGTTAGATTAGGTTCTGTTACTTTGTCATTAGGATAGGTTAGATTAGGTTAGGGTAGGTTAGGTTTAATAAGCGTTAGGATGTTTAAATCACCCAGGGACATAAACCACAGGTGCTAATAATCGTCATAAGACCCACCAAACCTCCGAACACATAAACCTGCCCAATACTTACTCTCGAGGGAGGAGGCGCAGAAGCAGGAAGCACCTTCCTCCATCCCCAGGAAGGAGAACCCGAGCATGGTGCAGTAGAGAGCACACGTGTCTAGCTTCAGGTCCACCGGGTCATATCCCCCCGAGGAAAACTTGAATACAGGGTTATTGAGGCTGTCCTGCATACACTGAGGCGCTGAGTCCGTCACACCCAGCCCCATGGTAGAGGTGTGGCAGAACAGCAGAAGTGACGGTAGTAGCAGCAGCAGCCACGCCATCACTACTGCTGCGTCACAATACTTGACCTGTAGATGATACCGCATGTGTTAGGACAGTTAGACAGTGAACTACGTCTATATCTGTTTAAATGTTTACCCAAGAGCATAAGAATGTAGGAAACTGCAGCGGGCCTATTGGCCCATACTGTGCAGTCCTGTTTAAACCCAACCCCTATCGCTCATACTGTATATCCACCCAACGTATGTTTGAAGCTATCCAGTGTGTTCGAGTTAATGATTAAGTTCGGTAACTTGTTCCACTTATCCACTACTCTACTTCCAAACCATGTTTACCTATCTCGCGCCTAAATCTAAATTTGTCTAATTTAAAACCATTGCTACGAGTTTGCTCCTGGTTAAATAGTTTGAGTACCTTCGTTATATCACCTTCGTTTAACCCTGACTTAAATTTATACGGCTCGATCATATCGCCCCTCACTATATGTCTCATGAGGGAGTGCAAATTGTTTTAATGTCTCTGTATTCAAGGTTCCTAATGCCCGGTATTAGTCTTGTCATTCTCCTCTGAATGCTTTCTAGAGATTCTATATGCATTCTGTAGTACGGTGACCAGAACTGAACCTTGTAATCCAAGTGAGGTCTCACAAGAGCAAGATATAGTTTTAGGATAACCTCGCTGGTCTTGTAACTCACTCTTTTGTATGAACCCAAGTACTTTGTTAGCCTTGTTTCGAGCAAATACACATTGTTGACTTGTTTAAGATACCTTTTTTTTTTCTTTTATCCTCTTCACCACTGATCGTGCTAGCCGCTTGGGCGATTGGTCAGGTCTCTGTTACGCACTGTTGGCAAGTACTGGGCATGCAACGGCTCCTGAATATACCTGAACCCGCTCCAGTGTTCGTCAAGTCTGGTCTTGAAGGAGCTCACACTCGGTGACCCCTTGTGGGGCGAGCGTTCACCAGCTCCAGGTAAGGACACTCGACTGAGTAGTGCTCCTTGAGATGCTTGTACACCTCAATTAGGTCGCCCCTTGCCGGGCTGTAGTTTAAGCTGGGCAAGTTCGGGCGCTCCAATCTTTCAGGGTAGTTGAGGTGCCGAAGTGCAGGCACAGATCTGGTGGCCCTGCTTTGAACATTTTCAACCAACTGACAGTCCCTAGCATATCTCGGGGACCAGACGGGGTGACAGTACTCTAGATGGGGAAGCACTTCACTCTTGAAGATCGTTACGAGAACTTCAGCTCATTGTCAACATACACACCTAGGTCCTTCTCACATTCAGTCTCAAATAGTGCAGTTTCTTCATCCCGTTGGGACATATGATACTCCTTACCGTTGGTACGCCCCAGGTGCATCCTCTTATACTTCGTGACATTGAATCTCAGCAGCCATTTATTCGACCATTCTTGGAGCTCACAGAGATCCTTTTGCAGCTCTTCACAGTCCGCTTGGCTCTTGATTTCCCGAAATAATTTGGAGTCATCCGCAAACATTTGTATGGAGGAGTGTACAACGTCAGGCATGTCATTTATGAAACAAACAAACAACAGCGGGTTAAATACACTGCCCTGTGGTACCCCACTTGTGACAGGTACAGATGATGATTTCGTGCCATTAATCACCACACACTACTTGCGGTCATGTAGAAAGTCTTCTATCCACGCTAAGACATTTCCCCGAATTCCGTACCCTTCCAGTTTGATTTTCAGCCTTTCATGGGGTTCATTGTCGAAAGGTGTTCAAAATCTCCTGTAGGTCGCGTTCAGTGTGAGCGACAAGGGTGAGGGCATCTTCATACTGAAGTGCAGTAATGGAAGCTGCCGACACCTTTGTTACTTCTTATGTTTAAAAGACCTTTCACCTGTACTGGCCACCCCGCCGGCTAAATTGCCACTGGCGCGAACAAGGAAGGCAACCAAAGAAAATATAAGAGAGCTGGTACCAGTATGCATCCTTGTCTTACCCCAGTTTGGATGGGGAAGAACTCAGACTGGGTGTCATTCTGTGGGACACTGCCGTTCATGCCATCGTGGTGTTGCTTCACAATGCCAATGAATTTTGGTGGGCAGCCAAAACGGCTGATGGTCCGCCAAAGAGCTTCCCAGTTGACCGAGTTGAAGGCATTGGTTAGGTCGATGGAGGCCATGTACAGGTCACGACACTGTTCTCAGTACTTTTCCTGTATCTGGCGGGCAAAAAAGATCATGTCAATGGTGCCACGTGATGGCCAAAAGCCACATTGAAATTCTGAGAGGAAGTTTTCCGCCTCAGGAAGAAGTCTGTTTAAGAGGAATCTGGCGATAATCTTGTCTGCTCCGGACAGCAGCGAGATCCAGCGGTAGTTTCCACATTCTGACCGGTATCCCTTGTTCTTATAAATATTGACGATGGAGGCGTCCTTAAGAGCTTGGGGATTTCCTCCTTTTCCTATATATTTTCCAAAAGAGAGTGGAGATGGCAGGTAAGCAGAGGTCCTCCTGATCTATACACCTTTGCTGGGATTCTATCAGGCCCTGAGGCTTTGTTATTCTACATCTGCTTGATAACAGTAGCTACCTCAACCAGAGCTGGAGGATAGCTCTGGATGCTGATGGACCTGCTGGGTAGTCAGGACATCCACATTGGTATTTCGATTGAGCAGTAAATGGTAGTGTTTTTTCTAGTGCCGAAGGATGCCTTCTTCATCTTTAATTAGGGAGTTACTGTCGGATAAGCGAGGGGGGCTGCACAATAAGTGATTGGCCCATAAAAAGTTTTAGTAGAATTGAAAAATGCTCACATCTTGTGTTGATCTGCAAAATCTTGATTTTCACAAACTTTATTTTTAAACCAGTCATTGTTTAGTTTGTGAAGTTCATGCTGGACCGCCGCTTTCTTCTTGTGAAAGGTATCAGCTTAAGTCCGACACTGACGGTTGTTCTGCCAATAAGTTAAAGCAGCACGTTTATCATCGACGAGTACATTGATTTCCGGGTCATTTTCATCAAACCAGTCCTGGTGTATTCTTTCGTTATGGCAGAGGGTTTCTTGCAAGTTTTTGTCATGTCAGTGTTGAGAATACCTCATTCGGTACTGGGATTTGGGTTGTTTGTTGTCGGGTTGTTTATCAGCCCATGTTTGGGCTGCTCTCTGAAAGCATGTGCTACCATTGGATCCTCCAGATGCTTAGTGTTAAAACTACTTCTGGGGGCTTCTTGCCTTCGCCGTTTTGGGCGACGTGAAGTGAGAGCTTGGCTCTGACGAGCCTAAGATCAGTGGTCTGAAACATGCATTGATCGGGTAACGAGGACATCTCAGCGATCTCTTTCTCTGACATCGATGTAGTCAATGAAATGCCAGTGTCTGGATCGTGCCGGCTTGCCTAAACAAGGTATTGGTGATAGTGAGGTTGTGTGCAGCACACTTGCTGAGGAGGAGTAGGCCGTTGGGATTACACTTGCCTAGTCCATTTCTTCCTGTGAGTTCCTGCCAAATGTCAGTATCTCGGCCAACTCTGGCATTGAAATTACCAAGAAGCACAACCTTATCTTCTCTGGGGATAGACTTTAGCACTCTGTCAAGGTCTGCATAAAAGGCCTCCTTGATGTCATTCTCTTTATCCAGTGTTGGGGCGTATGCACTGATGAAGAAGGCATACCGTAAGTGATTCAGTGGGACTCTAAGCGTCACGAGGCGCTCATTGGTCCCAACAGGCATTTCGATTAGCTCATCTTGGATGCATTGGCAGATGGCAAAGCCAACTCCATAAGTGAGGTTTCTCTCCACAGCAGGCTTACCCTTCCAGAAGTAGGTGTAGCCAGACCCCCATTCCGTGAGTCGACCCTCATCTGGGAGCCGGGACTCACTGATGGCTGCTATGTCGATGTTATACCTAGTCAGCTCTTTTGCCACAAGGACGGTTCTTCTTTCAGGACACTCATTTGTGCCAGTATCCAGAAGGGTCCTCACATTCCATGCAGCGGCCACAGGAGGTTGTATAGCTTGTTTTTGTTTTGATCTATGATTATGGTTGTGTTTTCGACCACATAAGGACCTAACTGGTTGCGGTTGCCCAGTCAGGTTGGTTCTTTTGGCAGGCTATGTTTAGGGCACCTTTTCTAGCCCCCTCCCCACGTGGGGTAAATAGAGTGGCTCCTCGAAAGGGCTGCTCAGTCAAACAGACAGGACCGGATTGCACTGCTGCCTAAATCCCAGTGCATAAACGACCATCTTATCTGTGCCGTCCATGTGCAGAGCTGTGACTACAGACTTCCGACAGTCCACTCTGCCTGTCTCCGTCGCCACTCGTCCGTTGCCATAGGACTTTTGGGGGTATGGGGGTTTTGATGATGATGAGGAGTATGATGAGCTGGATGATGGCTGTTCGTGAGTTAATTTATATGGTGAGGCAGGAACGCAGGCTGCAGCCACACATCTTGACTCTCCCTTTTCCTGATCCAGTGGTGCAAAAGTTGCAATGACTGGAGAGAGGGAGAGTTGCAATGGACTGCCGATAGTCCAGTTTTTTGGGTTTCGCCTTATTAGCCTGTCCAGCATGCATTGCCTTCGTCCGCTAGTGTAGTCGTTGGGTTCCCATGGTGGTCACTTCTTCCGCCTACACCGATCTTATTGGAGATCTGTAAGCATGTCTGCCTGATGTGGAGCTCCACCACAGATTTTTCGTTCGGGGTTTACTCCTGTCGCCTTATACCTACCAAGGTTAACCCGCAAGGCAGTGGGACAGTGTTTGGTAGGCGTGTCCACATGTCAGTGTGCCTATGCGCCGTCCCTTTGGGGCCCACTGCAGCTCCGAAATCCCCTGCTGGTGTAGCCTGGGCCCACGAGGCACCAAGTTACCGTATGTTGCCACGAGGAGGCAAAGCAGGAGTCTTGATTATGAGGAGGCTGTGTACTGGCAGGGGAGGATTTATGCAAGTTGCTTCCCTGTTCGCCACGAGGTCTAGCCAGCGGTGGTGACTGAAAGCGAGAGGGAGCAAGCAGTGCTTGTACCTTAACATTAACATAATCTGCCACACTAGACGCATTTCACCACCCTGTGCACGCACGACACACACACACACACACACACACACACACACACACACACACACACACACACACACACACACACACACACACCAGGTCAAGTTTCATTCCATTGACCAGTTCCCTCACACCAAGCACGTCTTCTCTCGTACTTCCTTCCTCACATCTGACACCACAAAATGAGGAGGAGGAGTGTCATCGTTGGCGGAGGTGTCATAGGAGAAAGAGGAAGAGGTACTAAATCACCCTCTCCCCCCCCCCCCCCATCTATGGTGGTGTGGTGGAGGTGCTGGTGGTGTGTGTGTGTGTGGGGGGGGGGGGGTTTACA
This sequence comes from Homarus gammarus, assembly GCA_958450375.1. Classification (NCBI taxonomy): domain Eukaryota; kingdom Metazoa; phylum Arthropoda; class Malacostraca; order Decapoda; family Nephropidae; genus Homarus; species Homarus gammarus. The sequence continues at coordinate 45,203 of CAUDMG010003988.1, forward strand.
GGAATCTATCGTGACAGAGAAGGTTAAAGGTCTGTGTCCCATAACAATATACGAGGTGACTTTAGCCTTCAGTATTGTAAGGTGATATTAACTAGTAAGTCCCGCTGTATACGTGGTAAAATAATACTGATTGTTTACTGTTGTTTGTATATCTGTACTGTCTATGTATATTGTTTGTATACATACACTGTCTATGTATATTGTTTGTATACCTGTATTGTCTAATGTATATATATATTGTTAGTATACCTGCACTCTCTATGTATGACGATTTTACTGAACGAATACAGATCTACTTATCTATATCTGTGTATATATATATATATGTATGTATGTATGTATGTATGTATGTGAGTATGTATGTATGTATGTATGTATGCATGTATGTGAGTATGTATGTATGTCCCAGCCTAAACAACACAGAAACACTCCACTCCTTCACACCACAACAGAATATGGGCGTGTCCAAACCCCAGCCCTCATAAGGTAAGATTAGGTTACCGTGTCCACATGTTCCCCACGGTGATATGGGTATTTCACGACCCATATATCAGTAGGGTGATAAAAGATACCCATTGGGGTTATTGTGTGGAGTTTGGACATGGGTGCATAAAGATTACGTGTCTACACAAAGCGAAGGTGATATATGATAGCGTGTCCAAATGTCCACGTGAAAATATTTTGGGGTGGGTAGGTAGGTAGGTGGGTGTAGGTGGGTGTAGGTAGGGGTAGGTTGGGGTAGTTGGAAGTAGGTGTAGGCATGTGTTGCGTGTGTTCGTAGGTAGGGGTAGGTGTGGATGGGTAGGGGTAGGTGTGGATAGGTTGGGGTAGGTGGGGGGTGTGGATGGGTTGGGGTAGGTGGGGGGTGTGGATACGTGGGGGTAGGTAGGTGTATAGGTGTGGATAAGTGGGGGTAGGCAAGGGTATGTGGGGATAGATGGGAGGAGGTATGGGCAGGTAGGGGTATAGGTGTGGATAGGTGGGGACAGATAGGGGGGTAGGTAGGGACAGGTAGAGGATAGGTGGGGGTAGGTGTAGGCAGGTCTCCCATATTCTACCATAATGTATGGTGATGCCTCAGAGAATCTAATCTAACCTAACCTAACCTAACCTAACCAAACAAAACGTAAGCTATCCCACGATCGCAACACACCTATCAGAATCAAGACATCTAGGTACACTCAAGACCTAACACCAACCTAACACTACCATCACCACCATCATCATACTCACCACCAACACTATCACAGTATCACCACGAACACCATCATCACCACCATTACCGTCATCACCATCGCCATCAACACCACCCTCATTGCCACCATCACCAAAACTACCATCACCAACAACACCACCACCACCACCACCACCACCAATAATAATGTTCCCAGAGCCACAGTTACGACGAGACGGATAAAAAATAGGGTACGTTCTCCTGGTCTGCCGGATACGCACTACCCTTAGGGGAGTGATATAACCGGCTACCAATCCTAAACACCCGGCCGGATAAAGCCACAAGTACTTACATAACACAAACATCACTATTCAACAATAATAAATAATGATTGAGAATTTGATCCAAAGTTAATAAACAAACTTGATAAAATAATGATTATTGGTTTTGGTGTGAGTGAGGTGATGAGAAAAGTTGAAAGAAAACGAGATATTGTGGTGAGGAGGAGGAGGAGGGCGTGGATAGTGAGAGTGAAGATGCTCCCTCCCTCCCTCCCTCCCTTCAAGGACGACCACCACACACACACACACACATATAACGGGTAAGGACATCCCCCCCCCCCCCACACCACCACTACCACACTTGCCCGTTACCCCGGTACGTGTGTGTGTGTGTGTGTGTGTGTGTATGCCTCCACCACACACCTGTTCTGAGATTACCACAAACCTGTCATGAGACCACCACACACCTGTCATGAGACCACCACACCTGCAATAAGACCCCCTACATACCTCCCCCGCCCACACCTGACCCTATCACCATAATTGAAAACAGAGACGGGGGGAAGGGGGGGGAGGGGGAGGGGGAGGAGGCTGCAGAAGTGACAAGTGGGTAAATTAAGTTACCATGACTCCTCCCTCCCTCTCTCACTCTCTCCTCCTCTCTCCCTCTCTCACTCTCTCCTCCTCCCTATCCATCTCACTCCCTTCCTCCCTTCCACCTCCTCCTCCTCCCTCCCTTTTCTCATCATCTCCTACCTACTACCACCCCCTTCCTTTCTCTCCACCTCCTCCTCCTTGTCCATTTCCTTCCCTCTCCCCTTCATCTCCTTCCCTCCTTCTCTCCATCCATCCTATCTCCCTCCCTCACTCTCTTCCTCCCTCCCTCCCTCTCTCCCTTAATTGCCTATTCACGTCTAGTATGCTCGAGTCGTACAAACATCATAAATAAACAAAAACATGAATGAATGTATTTGTGCGGTGGTATTATCGTTGTTGTTGCTATTATTGCTGTTGTTATTGTCGTTGTTGCTTTGATATCCTTGTTATTTTGATAATTTTGTTGTTATTTATATTTCTGTTATTGTTATTATTGTCGTTGCTGTTGTAGTTGTTATTTTTGGTTGTCTTGTTATTTATATTTGTGTTGTTATTATTGTTATTCTGGAGTAAGTCTGAAATAAAATATCTATTGGATACTTTGCCATCATCTAAAGGTTCAATAATCCTACTCGAGTGCAGTCAAAGAAGTTAGGGGTCAGAGTCTGTGTTTAGTCTGTGGCGCGAGGGAGTAACTTACTGTAATGACCTGTTATTAGTGATGGGGAGGGAAGGCGTGTGATTGGGGAGGGCGTGCGTGTGTGTGTGGGTTTTGGAGGGCCTGTGTGTGTGTGTGGGTTTTGGAGGGCGTGTGTGTGTGTGTGTGGGTTTTGGAGGGCGTGTGTGTGTGGGTTTTGGAGGGCGTGTGTGTGTGTGTGGGTTTTGGAGGGCGTGTGTGTGTGTGGGGGGGTTTTGGAGGGCGTGTGTGTGTTGGCGGAAGATATGCATGTGTTGAGGAAGACGTGTGTTTGTTTGTTTGTTTGTGTGTGTGTGTGTTGAGGAAGACATATACTGTATGTAGGAGAATGAGCCTCACATTACCCCAACACGGATTTAACTTCGTGATATGAGCGACACACACACACACACACACACACACACACACATTCCTTTGTACTAACGCTGAAATTTTTGGAGTAAATCATTTGTAAGTCCTTTGTGTGTCTGTCCTTTGTGAGTGTGTTCTTTGGTAAGTGTGTCCTTTGGTAAGTGTGTCCTTTGTGAGTGAGTCTTTGGTAAATTATTTATTTTTGGAGTTCTTTATAAATCCTTGGTAAGTAAATAATTTGTAAGCGAGTTCTCTGTGAGTGAATCTTTTTATAAGTGAATCATATTTAAGTCCCTTGAATCTACTTTATAAGTGAATCTTTGTTAGTGAGTCATTTGTAAGTGAATCATTTATAACTGAATCATTTACAAGTGAATCTTCTGTAAGTGAATCCTTTGTGAGTCCTTTATAAGTGAGTCTTTTGTAAGTGAAAAAATTTGTAAGTAGATCCAGACGAAGAAAAAACATACTTATCACTCCCTCCTAACCTAAACCGCCACAAGTAAACGTTAAGTAAAGATCCACAACCACACTTCTCCCTCCCCCCCCCCCCCGCCTCTCCATAAGTGCATAAGGCCTCTGGGTAATTGCAGTGCACACAGACGCCCATTGACACTGTAAGAAAGAGGAGAGTTGTTTGACACTTAAATGACACGTGTGGCAACTTTTTCTGGCAGATTGTGAATGATGCACACACACACACACACACACATACACATACACACACATACATACATACACACACACACACACACACACACATTGTCTGTCTGTCTCTCACTGGTCGGAAAGTTTAACCAAGAAACCGCTTAAGTGACACGAAATGAAAGTGGTATTCTGCTGAGTATCTTGGGGAGGGGTGGGGGAGAGGGAGGGGGGGGGGAAGAGGGAGGGAGGGAGGGAGGGATCACGAGACAAGAAACCTTCCTTCCTTCCTTCCTTCCTCCCCATTCCTTAGTCATAGTCTTACCCTTACGTACCTTTCCCTTCACTTATCTGACTTTAAGTAATGCCCCTCCCTCCCTCCCTCACCCCTATTCTACCCTTCCCTAACCCCTACCCCCATTTCCAACCCTCCTCACCCTCCTTCACCCCTTCCCTCCCTCTCTCTCATCCTACCCTTCCCTCCGTCCCCCACCCATTCCCTTCCCTCCCACCCCTACCCTTCCCTCCCTCAGACCAGCAAGCGAGACAGGCAGACTAGCTTCCCACGCCAACGTAACTTTAATTACACATCCCTTTCAATCTCTTCTTTCCATTCCCAATCCTCAATCATCTACAATCACAGACAATGATTCACAAATAAAAATCACCTCGGTATGAATTTATGAAGGTAATGTATTTAAAAAGATGATAAGGAGAGTTTAATGGCCTATCTGGCAACTGTGGTCAATCACCTAACCATTATAAAGTGTTCGAGTATTAATGGTTATTTTTGGGGACCTGGTGAAGATGGTTGTACTTACATACTACCATGATTGATACTATTGTTTACTATGGTGCTGTGTGTATCATAATCCCCATAGCAGTGGTAGTAGTAGGGGTGAAGGTGTGGCTATTGGGGGGAGGGGGGCTAGACCAAGTTAAAAAAAATGTAATAGTAATAGTAGTAGTAGTAGTATAAATTTATAACTGTTTATCACTTGTTACTATTATTATCACTACTTATAAAACAATTTATTTTGACTTATCACTACTATCATTACTACTACCACCACTACCACAACAACAATTTCTATTACCTGTTGCTACTATAACCATAAAAACAACAACAATTACTACTACTACTACTACTACAACAATTGCTATTACCTGTTACTACTACAACCATAACAACATCTACTTCTACTATTGGATACACGAGGAGGCAACGTGGTCGACACTGTACTTGACCACCTCCACTTCCCCAACTGTAAAGGTAGGTACTGTACCCCTCCTCAATAACTGGGTGGTCTAGGAGTGCCTCGGGATTGAATCAGCGACCTTTAGAACAGGCGTTTTGTGTCTAGGTTAGGTTAGCGTTAGGGTGGTTAATCTTTAAGTGAAATAAGCTGGGGTGGAGATTCTTCAGGTGATCACCCCCCCCCCCCTTACACATATCGTGAGGTTAATCTTAGTATCATTATCTGGAATCAAGGCTACGAAAAGGAGAATAAGGACAGGAAATAATGGCACAATATATAATAACGTGTTGGTGGTGAGGCGCGTGGCCACAATGACGCCTGGTTCATCTCCGACCTCATCCCCTGACGCTGCTCGGCCACCCGCTGCCAGACGCACGGAAAGCACCACTTTTTTTTTTTCAACCTGGCACTTCCTGGTAACATCTTAACCTCAAAATACGTTACAAAAATTCTAGCTAAATAATAAATAACTTTCTTTTTTAGTTTATTAATTGCTATGAGTTTAATTAAATTGTGTTGATTTAGTACAGGCGTAAGATGGGATGCGACTTGTATAAGGAGGCAAGGGTGTGACGTCAAGATGGCATGAGCGTTACCATAGTGATGTTTGGCCCTAGCGACGCGAGCGCCTCAGTACCTGGCGACAGGTGACGCAAGGTGGACGGGGGAGTGTCGGTCTCCAGTGTTGTGGAGCCAAACTTAATAATCCAACATTATACAAGTGTAAATAACGGCTCTAGAAAACCTCGCTAGAGAGATTTTACTGTGAGAAGTGATATTAATTACTATTTCCATTTACTTACGGTGATAAACTGCAAATAAAACATATTTACAAGAATATATTAAAAGGTAAGATTGAATTATGACTTTCATATGTAAATATATCTTTTTCTTTACAATGACACTAAGAATATTTTAGAGAAACTAGTAAATTATAAATAATACCCGAGTGATTTCAACAGGTAGTAGGGTTGTGATCCATGACCTGTCGAGTGCCATATTAATATTGTTGTGAGCTTGAAGTAACAGGCAGGTAATACAAGTGTAGGAGTGAAATTTATATACTTTACCTGTTATGTTGTTCGTCTTTTAATTTATGTGTATGATTTTAATTATTGATGATGATAATAATAATAATAATAATAATTTAACGATAAATATATACCAGAAACAAATTTAATAACACCCTCCCGCTTTTAACAATGAACTATAGTTGACAGAGAGGAGGGAGAGTGTGGTGTGTGTTGTGTTATCAGGTGAGAATACATTATACCCTAATAAGCTCTAAATTAACTACTAAAATTCCTGAGGCCAGTTTAGAGACGGGGAGAACAAGGGTCTATCCTGTCCATAATTTTCTGTCTGTCTGTCTATATGTCTGTCTACCTTTCCACAAAACTCGAGAACTTTTGTAATAGATCTACACCAAACTTGACAGATTTAATTAGTATAAAACAAAATCCACGTTATTAAAATTTAGTGTAAATCGGGGCAAAATTCACCAATTGGTAACTGTTCGAGGGTGTTAAAAAGAAAACGATGACATGAGACAGTCTTCAGCGGTGACTACAGTAAATATTCAGTAGATAGTTATATACCCTATCATGATAAAGGTTCGCGGGCAGGGGGGGATTGTGTCCGTTCAGGTGATGTTTAAGTAACCATTTTACAAGGAGGACAATAAACGTTTAACACCTGGCCTCTACCTCAGCCTTCCCACGGCCTCCAACACCAATTGGCAGCCTCTCGTGTGTGTGTGTGTGTGTGTGAGAGAGAGAGGGAGAGAAAGAGAGAGAGAGAGAGAGAGAGGTACACGAGAAAAAAATAGACACGAGACAGAAAGACATATACAAAGACAAACAGAAACATAAAGCCATAAATAGACAGACAGTGACAAACACAAACACACACACACATACTGAGTCAGTGGTCAGCAAGGCAGGTCTGGGTATAGTGTGGACATCCTCAAACCGGACTAAGAGAGAACCTGCACTCTTACTTTTACTGCTGATGGCCTACTGTTCCTACGACTGCGACAACTACTGGTGCTGGAGGTGGTGGTGGTGCAACATACAAACTCTCATACATACATACATACATACATACATACATACATACATACAGTACACTATGCCTCTACTGTACATACAACATACACTCATTCACAACACGAGTACAGGAATTATTATTATTTTTTAACTAAGTGACGAAGAGAGATGGTAGGCGAGGCTAGGATGATCGTGAGGGAGAGAATGATTTTATGATCATGTGAAGGAGGTATTAGGATGGTAACGAGGAGGAGGAGGAAGGTATAGGTATGATAACGAGGAGGAGGAGGAAGGTATAGGTATGATAACGAGGAGGAGGAGGAAGGTATAGGCATGATAACGAGGAGGAGGAGGAAGGTATAGGTATGATAACGAGGAGGAGGAGGAAGGTATAGGTATGATAACGAGGAGGAGGAGGAAGGTATAGGTATGATAACGAGGAGGAGGAGGAAGGTATAGGTATGATAACGAGGAGGAGGAGGAAGGTATAGGTATGATAACGAGGAGGAGGAGGAAGGTATAGGTATGATAACGAGGAGGAGGAGGAAGGTATAGGTATGATAACGAGGAGGAGGAGGAAGGTATAGGTATGATAACGAGGAGGAGGAGGAAGGTATAGGTATGATAACGAGGAGGAGGAGGAAGGTATAGGTATGATAACGAGGAGGAGGAGGAAGGTATTAGGATGGTAACGAGGAGGAGGAGGAAGGTATAGGTATGATAACGAGGAGGATGTTATAGGTATGATAACGAGGAGGATGTTACAGGTATGATAACGAGGAGGAGGAGGAAGGTATAGGCATGATAACGAGGAGGATGTTATAGGTATGATAACGAGGAGGATGTTACAGGTATGATAACGAGGAGGAGGAGGAAGGTATAGGCATGATAACGAGGAGGATGTTATAGGTATGATAACGAGGAGGATGTTACAGGTATGATAACGAGGAGGAGGAGGAAGGTATAGGCATGATAACGAGGAGGATGTTACAGGTATGATAACGAGGAGGAGGAGGGAGTTATAGGTATGATAACGAGGAGGAGGAGGAAGGTATAGGTATGATAACGAGGAGGATGTTATAGGTATGATAACGAGGAGGAGGAGGAAGTTATAGGTATGATAACGAGGAGGATGTTATAGGTATGATAACGAGGAGGAGGAGGAAGGTATAGGTATGATAACGAGGAGGAGGAGGAAGGTATAGGTATGATAACGAGGAGGAGGAGGAAGGTATAGGTATGATAACGAGGAGGTTGTTACAGGTATGATAACGAGGAGGAGGAGGAAGGTATAGGTATGATAACGAGGAGGATGTTATAGGTATGATAACGAGGAGGAGGAGGGAGTTATAGGTATGATAACGAGGAGGAGGAGGAAGGTATAGGTATGATAACGAGGAGGATGTTATAGGTATGATAACGAGGAGGAGGAGGAAGTTATAGGTATGATAACGAGGAGGATGTTATAGGTATGATAACGAGGAGGAGGAGGAAGGTATAGGTATGATAACGAGGAGGAGGAGGAAGTTATAGGTATGATAACGAGGAGGATGTTATAGGTATGATAACGAGGAGGAGGAGGGAGTTATAGGTATGATAACGAGGAGGAGGAGGAAGGTATAGGTATGATAACGAGGAGGAAGGTATAGGTATGATAACGAGGAGGAGGTTGTTATAGGTATGATAACGAGGAGGAGGAGGAAGGTATAGGTATGATAACGAGGAGGAGGAGGAAGTTATAGGTATGATAACGAGGAGGATGTTATAGGTATGATAACGAGGAGGAGGAGGGAGTTATAGGTATGATAACGAGGAGGAGGAGGAAGGTATAGGTATGATAACGAGGAGGATGTTATAGGTATGATAACGAGGAGGAGGAGGAAGGTATAGGTATGATAACGAGGAGGATGTTATAGGTATGATAACGAGGAGGAGGAGGAAGTTATAGGTATGATAACGAGGAGGATGTTATAGGTATGATAACGAGGAGGAGGAGGAAGGTATAGGTATGATAACGAGGAGGAGGAGGAAGGTATAGGTATGATAACGAGGAGGAGGACGAAGGTATAGGTATGATAACGAGGAGGAGGAGGAAGTTATAGGTATGATAACGAGGAGGAGGAGGAAGGTATAGGTATGATAACGAGGAGGAGGAGGAAGTTATAGGTATGATAACGAGGAGGATGTTATAGGTATGATAACGAGGAGGATGTTATAGGTATGATAACGAGGAGATTGTTATAGGTATGATAACGAGGAGGAGGAAGTTATGGATGACATCAGTGTGGATCATGATAATGTGCTCTCTCTCTCTCTCTCTCTCTCTCTCTCTCTCTCTCTCTCTCCATGAAAGATGTTGTCTACGCTAGGTTTTAAAATTTTGTGGGCGTAGAGAGGGGATGGTGTATGGGCGTGTCAGAGGGAGTGTGTGGGCGAGTTAAGTGGGTGTGTGTGTCAGGGCGTATTAAGGGTGCGTGTGTGTGGGCGTATTAAGGGTGAGTGTGTGTGGGCGTGTGTGTGGGCGTATTAAGGGTGTGTGTGTGGGCGTGTGAGGTTATGTGGAGGCGTGTGTGTGTGGGGGGGGGGGGTTATGTGGAGGTGTGGGAGAGTGGGTGTAGACGTGCAGGTCTAACTGGGCCAATGTGGACATTGGCGTGTAGGGCGACCGTGAGAGAGTGGGCGTGGTAGTGTGGATGTGCTAGTGTGGTGTGGCAGTGTGGATGTGCTAGTGTGGTGTGGTAGTGTGGATGTGTTAGTGTGGTGTGGTAGTGTGGATGTGTTAGTGGGGGCGTGGAAGTGTGGATATGTTAGTGTGGCGTGGTAGTGCGGATGTAGTGAGGGCGTGGTAGTGTGGATGTGCTAATGTGGCGCGGTAGTGTGGATGTAGTGAGGGCGTGGTAATGTGGATGTTGTGGGGGTGTGGTAGTGTGGATGTGCTAGTGTGGTGTGGTAGTGTGGATGTTGTGGGGGCGTGGTAATGTGGATGTAGTGAGGGGGCGTGGTCGTATGGATGTGGTTATGTGGGCGTGGTAGAGTGATATGCGAGAGTGGTCGTTGAGTCATGACCGTGCTAGTGTGGACATGAAGGGGGGGGGGGTTGCATGGGCGTTCTAGCGTGGGCATAAGGGGGGAGAGGGGGCATGAGCTAAGGGCAAGGGTAGAAACAAGTACAGTTCTCCTACAGATACCCCCCCCCCCCCTGAACATCGAACCCTGAACCCCCATCTAAACAGAAAGATGACCCCCAACCCACTCAGCCAAAAATTAGAACCCTTTACAAATAAAATCCAAGACGTTCACTAAAATAACCCGTTGAACATCTCAAGAAAGTGAACGCGGTATTGTTATCCCCTGAGTTCACATTTTAAACACACGACTGAACACCTCAACCTTTTGATTATTTTTCATTGAACCTTTGAGGCATATAAGTGAACCTCGTGTGAACCTCTATGACATTTATGAACTGCGGTGATCTCTATCTCTTTATCTCTATCTGTCTCTCTCTTTATTTACCTCTCTCTCTCTCTCTCTCTCTCTCTCTCTCTCTCTCTCTCTCTCTCTCTCTCTCACATACTGTCATTTACATTGTTTTATTGTCTTGTACATTATCCACGCTCTCTCTCTCTCTCTCTCTCGTTTATTATTGATTTTTTGTCAGTTCTCCATTTATTCCTTGTTATTAGTCTACCCCTTTTCATATGACACCACTACTCTACCACTTGACACCCTCCCCCCCCCCATAAGAGGTGCCGCACCGGTCCCCCCTTGACACCTGTACGCCCTCCCACCCTCTTCAGCCTGAACCCGTACACAAAGAGTAACCTTGTGTGTAATGGTAAAGAGAGAGAGAGGGAATCAAAAGGAAGAAAAAAGATAGATAACTAGATAGAGACGGACGGACGGACAGACAAGATAGAGACAGGCAGATAGATAGACAAGTGAGTGTATGTATGTGTAGTGTCTTATGTACACACACTGCCAGGGTCAATTGTTGGTCCATACCTCCAACTCCCTCCCCTCTACCCCAGCCTTCCCCACCGGGATGCCAACAAAATCCCGACAGAAGTGACAATTTTGTTTCGTAAGGGAGTGACAGCCGCGTGAACCTTGTTGACCGTCGCACCCACCAATGAGGTTTGGTTAGGTTAGGTTATATAAGCACCCCTGGGAACCTACCACCATCTGCTGACCAGGAGGTATACAGTAGTGTTAATTAGTTCACTCTGGGAACAACAGTGGGTCGGGTCTACACCTGATCATAACACAACACCACTTAGCAGAGAGTGAGGTACCGTGACACCATACCACCCGATGTCTCGTACCGTGACACCATTCCACCCGATGTCTCGTACCGTGACATCATACCACCCGATGTCTCGTACCGTGACATCATACCACCCGATGTCTCCATGACCATACGAGGTTCATCATATCAACACTACATGACCTCACACAGTAGGGCAAGAGACCAGCCGGAGTCATCAACTGTAAACTATAATTTGTATGTTCAATTCATGTTCCTTCTCCTTTTAGTAATGAAGGCCTTTGTTGAACGACCCTCCCACCCCCTGTCTTTGTATGCAATGGGTCATTCCTGTCCAAAATATATTTTCAACCTTTTGGCTGCTGAAGTTTTCCAATAAACCGTTAATTATTATTATTATTATCACTATTACACACATACATACACTCACATACATACCTACCTACATACATACATACATACATACATACATACATACACATATATATACGCACACAAATAAAAAAATTAGGAAAAAGAGGAGGAGAGAGAGAGAGAGAGAGAGGTGTGTGTCCACAGTCAACACCTGAATGAGCTACTCTCATCATTAGCCCCCAAACACCTTCACAGACAGACACACACCGACCTGCTTGAGACATCCACCTCTTTCTCACGCCCATCCTCACACTCACGAGAAACACACACACTGACTGACACGTAATGGTTGAGAATGAGGAGGGGGAAGGGAGAAGGTTGTGGGAGAGAGAGAAGGACGTGTGGAGGGAGGGATAAAGAATACGGGGGGGGGGGGGGAGGAAGGCAATAAGTGTGAGTGGAAGAGGGAGGGAGGAAGGAAGTATGAGTGAAGGAGAGAGGCAGGAAGTATGAGTGAAGGAAAGACTGTGAGTGAGTGAGTAAAGGAAGGAGGGAAAGCAGGGACTGTGAGTGAAGGAGGGAGGGAAGGCAGGGAGTGTGAGTGAAGGAGGGAGGGAAGGTCTCTGGGTATCATCTCCATACAACACTTTCACTCAACACATTACAGTGAACGTACTCCACATAACCTTCAGGAGATGACACACACACACACACACACACACACACACACACACAATAACTCCATTGCACCACCTCACTCGTTAGCTACATCATGCGTGAATATAATTAACCAAGAATAATAACAATAACAAAAAAAATAAGACCCTGAATCATTGTCTTACGGGAGTCGAACTATTAGAATGGACGTAGCTGTAGCGACCCCCTGCCCCCACCACCACCACCTGAGCCTGGGGAGATTACGTATGGCATCCACAGGGCGAGTGTCCATTGATATTTGGCACGGGTAGTATAATCAGTGTTCTAAATTGTCAACATCCTCTACGCGTGTTTACTGTTTACGTGGGCTATTGTGTCTCTCTGTTATTAATTTATGTAAACAATTCGACTCTTACTTTTTAATGTAGGGAGTTTATTTCTTGTCGGTACAGCTGACCGGGTTTGTTTACACGCGTGACGTCATCGTCGGCTTGCACAGCTAACACATGGGCACTTGTTGTTATCGGGTGGTGTTACGTCATCATCACCTTAGTATACACCGATCATGGGCGCTTGTTATCGGGTGGTGTTACGTCATCATCACCTTAGTATACACCGATCATGGGCGCTTGTTATCGGGTGGTGTTACGTCATCATCACCTTAGTATACACCGATCATGGGCGCTTGTTATCGGGTGGTGTTACGTCATCATCACCTTAGTATACACCGATCATGGGCGCTTGTTATCGGGTGGTGTTACGTCATCATCACCTTAGTATACACCGATCATGGGCACTTGTTATCGGGTGGTGTTACGTCAGTTGTATAGTATTTAATAAAATTACAATTAGGTCACCTGTGGCACTCAAACACTTATCCACCTGTGTCATTTAAAGTGAATAATACCTTTGTAATTTAGGAGTTGATTTGACTATTTTTGTTTTTCTTGTACAGGTAAGTGAATATGCGAGGAACCGCCTGACGAAGAGCTAGTACGGTAAGGCTTCAATTCAAGACACACACACACTTGTTTGTTGATGTACAGGTGTGTGGTGAGGCAGAGGAAGGGAAGAGAGAGATACGGTGTGTGTGTGTGTATGTGTGTGTGTGTGTGTAACTAAAAACCATACTCTTGATACTACCCTTCCCTCCTTCACCCTCCATTCCTTCCTTCACCCCTTCCTCCCATCCTTTCCCTCACTCTCCTCCTTCCCTTCCCTCACAACATACCAGTCATCCACTTATGCCTTTCAACTAATGTTATTGCCTCGTCACCATGTACTTAGTGGGGGGATAGGTGTGCCAGTGGTGGTAGGTGGGGAGAGAGGGAAGGAGGGTGAGAGAGAGAGAGAGACAGAAGGAGGGAGGGAGGGAGAGAACGAGGGAAAGGGTGAGAGAGAGGAAAGAGAGAAAGGGAGATACTGCAGAGAAGATGAAAGAATAAAATAGAGAGAGAGAGAGAGAGATAAGAGTTGATGCAAAGATAAAGAAAGAAAAAAGAGAGATAATGCATTAAAGAAAGAAACATACTGTAGGTGGCAGTAAGGACATGTTATCTCTAGAGAAAGCGGCAACAGGTCAGGACAGTTGTGGGGTCATGTATGTCCTCCTCTCTGTTACTATTCCAGCAACTGATAGACAGATAGATATAGACGACAGATAGACAGATAGATAGACAGATAGATAGATAGATAGATAGACAGATAGATAGATAGACAGATAGATATAGATGACAGATAGATACATAGATAGATAGACAGAAGTTGGTAGAAGTTGAGGACCTGTGGATGGATGGTGTGGGCGGTGATGTGGGTGTGTGGGCGGTGATGGTGGTGGTGTGGGCGGTGATGTGGGTGTGTGGGCGGTGATGTGGGTGTGTGGGTGTGTGGGCGGTGATGTGGGTGTGTGGGTGTGTGGGCGGTGATGTGGGTGTGTGGGCGGTGATGTGGGTGTGTGGGTGGTGATGTGAGGAGTGTGGATGTACGTGTCAGGAATGTGGATGAACGTGTGAGGAATGTGGATGCAAGTGTTGAGGCATATGGATGAACATGTGAGCCGTGTGGATGCGGGTGTGGTGCGGTGGATGTGGGTGGGGGTACACAGACACTCGGGTACGCCCAGAGAAAGCTGCGTGACGCCTACTTAAAACCAAGAAAGTTCCGAGAGAGAGAGAGAGAGAGAGAGAGAATCAGAAAGTGAAAGGCGATACACAAACACCATGCGGAAAAATACCCGAGTCACCCCTGGAGAAAATAAGACCTATATAAACAGAAAATGGATCACATACCACAACGGAAACGGAGAACCAAAACAAAATAGATAATTCCAGTATTATAATTCTTCCTTATAACGTCATCGGTATGGATAGTGGGGGAATTAAGGACGATAAATGATGACTCAGACAATGATAGGTGGATGGGGAGTAGGGAGATGAGTGTTGCTGAATGGGTATGGTTGATAATGTCGCCAAATAGGTGGCCATCTCACGTCAGCTGGGAATTATATACCATTAACAACCTTTCACTAAATCACGAATAAAAAGAAAAGACATAGAATTATTTGTCATTTTGTTTGCTAGTTTAATGAATGTCTTTGTTTATGTTTATACATGTGTAAGTGTATCATAAACTAGAGCATTCAAGTGTACTCATGTATCTGTCTGTACACTCCAGTCAGGATTCGAACCCATGACCACCAGCTTGCGAGACGAGGGTTTGTATCTCCTAATGGTCCCTTCTCCCTCCTTCACCTGTCCCTCAACACCTGTAATAAATCACCTGTCCCCTCATTAACACCTTTAGTCAACCCCCTCGCCTCCCCTCCTGTTGTGCCAATCCCCCCCTCTTCTTCTTCTCCCCCCTTCCCACTTCATCTCCCAGAACCTGCCCCCCTCCTAAACCCGTGGCTGGGGCAGAGGTGGAGGTGAAAGTATTGGCTAGCTTCAGACAGACTCGTAGGCCGGGGCAAAGGTGAACCCCACGTGTCCACCTGCTGCTCTCTCGGTCTCTCCCTTTTCCCTCCTTTAACCTCTCCCCACCCCCTCCTTACCTCTCTCTAACCTCTCCCCGCCCCCCTTAGTTCACCCTAATCTCTCCCCACCCTTCCTTACCTCTCCCCACCCCTTCTTACCTCTCCCCACCCCTTCTTACCTCTCTCTAACCTCTCCCCACCCCTCCTTACCTCTCCCCACCCCTCCTTACCTCTCCCCATCCCTCCTTACCTCGCCCCCACCTCCACCTTACCTCTCCCCACTCCCTCCTTATCTCTCCCCACACCACCTTACCTCTCCCCACCCCTCCTTACCTCTCCCCACCCCTTCATTACCTCTCCCCACCCCTCTTTACCTCCCTCCACCCCTCCTTACCTCTCCCCACTTCCTCCTTACCTCTCCCCACTCCCTCCTTACCTCTCCCCACCCCTCCCCACCTCTCCCCACCCCATCCTTACCTCTCCCCACCCCATCCTTACCTCTCCCCACCCCCTCCCTACCTCTCTCCACCCCTCCTTACCTCTCCCCACCCATCCTTACCTCTCCCCACCCCACTCCCTACCTCTCCCCACCCCTCCTTTCCTCTCTCCACCCCTCCCTACCTCTCCCCACCCCTCCTTACCTCTCCCCACTCCGTCCTTACCTCTCCCCATCCCTCTTTACCTCTCTCCACCCCTCCTTACCTCTCCCCACCCCTCCTTACCTCTCCCCACTCCCTCCTTACCTCTCCCCACCCCCTCCCTACCTCTCTCCACCCCCTCCCTACCTCTCCCCACCCCCTCTTTACCTCTCCCCACCCCCTCTTTACCTCTCCCCACCCCCTCCTTACCTCTCCCCATCCCTCTTTACCTCCCCACCCCTCCATACCTCTCCCCATCCCTCTTTACCTCTCTCCACCCCATCCTTACCTCTCCCCACCCCACTCCCTACCTCTCCCCACCCCTCCTTTCCTCTCTCCACCCCTCCCTACCTCTCCCCATCCCTCTTTACCTCTCCCCACTCCCTCCTTACCTCTCCCCACCCCCTCCCTACCTCTCCCCACCCCTCCTTACCTCTCCCCACTCCGTCCTTACCTCTCCCCACCCCCTCTTTACCTCTCCCCACCCCCTCCTTACCTCTCCCCATCCCTCTTTACCTCTCCCACCCCTCCATACCTCTCCCCATCCCTCTTTACCTCTCTCCACCCCATCCTTACCTCTCCCCACCCCCTCCTTACCTCTCCCCACCCCCTCTTTACCTCTCCCCACCCCCTCCTTACCTCTCCCCATCCCTCTTTACCTCTCCCCACCCCCTCCTTACCTCTCTCCACCCCTCCTTACCTCTCTCCACCCCTCCTTACCTCTCCCCATCCCTCTTTACCTCTCCCACCCCTCCATATCTCTCCCCATTCTTCTTTACCTCTCTCCACCCCTCCTTACCTCTCTCCACCCCATCCTTACCTCTCCCCACCCCCTCCCTACCTCTCCCCACCCTCCTAACGACCATTTACTCCCCGGGGTGACGGTAGAAGGATGTGTCGTGGCCCCAACAGTGAGGTTCTTCATTTACTACTGTCGGTCCTATTACAGTCACTAATCAATTCATGTCTACGTGTACGGTGGCGTGTGTGAGGAGGGTGAGATGAGGAGGGGGGAGAGGGAGGAGGAAGGGGGTGAGATGAGGAGGGGGGAGAGGGAGGAGGAGGGTGAGATGAGGAGGGGGGAGAGGGAGGAGGAGGGTGAGATGAGGAGGAGGAGGAAGAGGAGGATAGGACGAGGAGGAAGAGGGGGAAGAAATCGCCTTTATAAAGAAGAATAACAATTGTTGATAACCAGTCAATCGTCAGCAACTCACTGCCTCGTGCATTCTTCATTCCTCTCTCCTTCCCTTCCTCCAAAATTATCCCTTCACGTTCTCCTGACCTCCTCCATCCCTCTCATCCGCACTCCTTCCCCCTCTCACTTCCACCCACCCTACCTTCCTCGTCCCCTCCCATCCCTCCTTCCTTCCTTCATTCCTCTCTCTCTACCCTCCACCCTCCCATCCTTCCTTCATTAACCTTCCTCCTTCCCTGCTCCTTACCTTTACCTGTAGTGAGGCAGGTGTCCACTACCCCAGTAACACACAACATTACACAAAGAAATTTTTACAACCTCTCTCTCTCTCTCTCTCTCTCTCTCTCTCTCTCTCTCTCCTACCTGGCTGGTGAGTGCCTGTGGTATACCTTTCCCTCAACGCCCACATCGCCCGACATAAAAGCCCACACGCCCTACATAAACGCCCGCAAGCCCTACATACACGCCCACACAACAACCTCCACAAACCACTACTACTTCCATAACTACCACTACCACCATCACCACGCCCCACCACCACCACCACTACTACCAACATCACCACGCCCCACCACCACCACTACTACCAACATCACCACGCCCCACCACCACCAGTACTACCAACATCACCACGCCCCACCACCACCACTACTACCAACATCACCACACCCCACCACCACCACCACTACCAACATCACCACGCCCCACCACCACCACCACTACCAACATCACCACGCCCCACCACCACCACTACTACCAACATCACCACGCCCCACCACCACCACTACTACTTCCACAACTACCACTACCAACATCACCATGCTTCACCACCACCAACATCACCACGCTCCACCACCACCACTACCACCACCACCAAGCTTCACCACCACCACGACCACCATCCACTAACACGCTTCACCACCACCAGTATTTTTATTTTTTTTTTAGATTGCCCCGGAGGAAGCTAGTTTATTGGGCACCCCCTTACATCCTGTGCAAGGTGAAGCGCAGGAGCGTTTACAGCGCCCAACAGGGAATCATGCTAAGTTCATGTTTGCCTTTATGACTCATGCATTAAGGGCGTAGAAGCCTGAAGGGTCATAGGTTTTGTCAGCAAGTTACATAAAGTGACAGAATGATGAGTGTGTGGGGGGGGGGGGGGGTGGAAAGTTCCCGGTACATTTCATCTGTTTATGGCAAATCGTGGCAGGTCCCTAATAATGTCAAGTGCCAGGCTGTCACTAGGAGGAGACCACCAGTATTCACATTATGGCCACCTACCACAACCTTGACCCTTAACCTCGACCTTATTTCCAGCACGGCACCGCCCTCGTTAGGTCACCGCAGGTCTTTTGGCGTGACCCATGACCTCTGTGACCCGGGTTATATTTGTGATAAAGTTGACCTGGCCTCATATACGAATGTAAGGGTCATTTTCATCCAATCAGCGTCAAGATAACCAGTATTATGAGTATTGTCTTGACCAATAAGAATGTAGGAAATACCTCCCACCCTCTCTCCTCTCAACCTCCCTCCCTTCCTTACCTCGTTTATCTCTGCTCTCCTCCCTCCCTCCTTTCCCTCCCTCCCTCATTCCCCCTTTTCTCACCTATCATGCCTTTCCCCATCACCTTCCCCTTCCCACTTTCCCCCATCACCTTCCCCCTCCCACTTTCCCCCCATCACCTTCCCCCTCCCACTTTCCCCCATCACCTTCCCCCTCCCACTTCCCCCCATCACCTTCCCCCTCTACATCTCACCTCCCCAACGCCTCCTCACCCCTTCCCCCCACACCCGCCATGCATACATTATGCCAAGGACGTTGCGGTTATTCATGCCAAGCCTTATAGTAGGAGGCGGTCATGACCCATCCAGTACACACACACACACACACACACACACACACACACATACTGATGTACTCTCTCTCTCTCTCTCTCTCTCTCTCTCTCTCTCTCTCTCTCTCTCTCTCTCTCTCTCTCTCTTATAAATATGAATAATAATATATTTACACATACCTACCAACTTATGTGATATGGTTTACAAGTATACATATATAGATTAGGTTAAGTTAGGTTAGGTTAGGTTAAGTCATGTTAGGTTACGTTAGGTCATGTTAGGTAAGGTTAGGTCATGTTAGAATAGTTTCGTGAATCTTTTTTCTCTGGCATTTCTTCACATATTCCCTCACCCTAACATCCCAACCAACACAAAGAGAGACATTCAGGTCAGAGTTCAAAAATACTAAAAAAAAATAATCCCCGAAGCCAAATTGGAGGACAAACACGACATATCAGAAACGTTAATAAAAACAAAAGATAGTCAACTCCTCAACCTACTGAAACCTAAATTTCAGTGGAACCTGGCACCTGGGAGGGAGTTTACTCAGTGGCAAGGGTAAAGCGGGGAGATGATGTATTTTCAGTGGTATACGGGACCACTGTATCGCTACTGTCAATGTTTGTGTTTATTAATGTTTTTTTTTAAAGTATGTATGTAGTATGTACAGTATGTATGTATGTATGTGTGTTCGCACCTGGGTGGTGTAATGCGTCCAACAAGACCCCAGTGGCGGTATAGGTTGACGAGGTGACCACCATGGGAACCTAATGACTACACTGGTGGATGAAAGCAATGCCTAATGGACAGGCTACTAAGGCGAAACCCAAAAAACTGGGCTATCGGCAGTCCATTGCAACTCTCCCTCTCCTCAGTCGTTACAACACTTGCACCACTGGATCTGGAAAAGGGAGAGCCAAGATGTTTGGTTGCAGCCTGCACTCCTGCCTCACCACATAAATCAACTCACGAACAGCCATCACCCAGCTCATCATACCTCTCATCATCATCAAAAGTCCGGACGAATGGCGACGGGGACAAGCAAAGATGACTGCCGGAAGTCTTTAGTGACAACTCTGCACATGGGCGGCACACATAAGATGGTCGTTTATGCATTGGGATCTAGGTAGCATTGCAATCCGGTCCTGTCTGTGCAACTGAGTAGCCCCGCATAAAAAAAACCTGACTGGGTAACTGCACCCAGTATGCCCATCCTCATGCGGTCGAAAACACAATCATAATCAAAGATCCAAACAAAAACAAACTATACAACCTCTTATGGTCGCTGCATGGAATGGCAGAACACTTCTGGATACTGGCACAAATGAGTGTCCTAACAGAAGAACTGCCCTTGTGGTAAAAGAGCTGGCTAGGTATAACATCGACATAATAGCCATCAGTGAGTCCCGGCTCCCAGACGAGGGTCGACTCACAGAACGGGGGTCTGGCTACACTTCTTCTGGAAGGGCAAGCCTACTGTGGAGAGAAACCGCATTTATTGAGTTGGCTTTGCCATCCACCAATGCATCCTACATAGACTAACTGAAATGCCTGTTGGGATCAACGAGCATTTCATGACGCTCAGTCCCACTGAAACATTCACGTTATGCCTTCTTCACCAGTGTATACGCCCCAAAAACACTGGAGGCAGAGCATGCCATCAAGGAGCCTTTTACGCCGACCTTGACAAAGTGCTAACCTCTATCCCCAGAGAAGATAAGGTTGTGCTCCTTGGTGACTTCAATGCCAGAGTTGGCAGGGATGCTAACATTTGGCAGGGAACCATAGGGAGAAATGGACTAAACAAGTGTAATCCAAACGGCCTACTCCTCCTCATCAAGTGTGCTGCACACAACCTCACTATCATCAATCCCTTGTTTAGGCAGGCCGACAAGTTCAAAGGTTCGCGGTAACACTCACGATCCAAACACTGGCATCTCATTGACTATATCAATGTCAGAGAAAGAGATCGCCAACATGTCCTCATCACCCGTGCCATGCGTGGCTCAGACCAATGTGGCACTGATCATCGCCTCTTCAAGAGCCAAGCTCTCACTTCACATCATCCCAAAGCAGCGAAGGCAGCAAGCCCCCAGAAGAGGTTTTAACTCTAAGCGTCTGGAGGGTCCAGGAGTAGCACATGCTTTCAGAGAGCAGCTCGAACATGGGCTGATAAACAACCCAACAGTAACCGACACAAATCCAAGTGCCCAATGGGATATTCTCGACACTGTCACGACAAAAACCTGCAGACACCCTCGGCCAGGTCAAAAGAATACACCAGGACTGGTTTCATTAAAATGACCCGGCAATCAATGTACTCATCAATGATAAACGTGCTCCTTTTAATGACTGACAGAACAACCTTCAGTCTTGGACCAAAGCTGATACCTTCCACAAGAAGAAAGCGGCGGCCCAGAGGGAACTTCGCAAACTAAAGAACGACTGTGGAACACAAAAATTTGCAGACCAGCACGAGATGTGCGAATTTTTCAATTCTACTAAAACATTTCATGGGCCAATCAATCGTAGCTCAGCCCCCCTCGGCTCATCCGACAGTAATTTCATAATTAAAGACGATGAAGGCCTCCTTCAGCGCTGGAAAGAACACTACCATTCACTGCTCAACCGAAACACCAATGTGGATGTCCTGACTACCCAGCAGGTCCGTCAGCATCCAGAGCTGACCCACCTCAGCTATCCTCCATCCCTGGATGAGGTAGCTACTGCCATCAAACAGATGAAAATAACAACGCCTCAGGGCCTGATGGAATCCCAGCCGAGGTGTATTAAGCAGGAGGACCTCTGCTAACCAGCTGTCTCCACTCTCCTGGAGAATATATGGGAAAAGGAGGAATCCCAGAAGCTCCTAAAGATGCCTCCATTGTCAATATTTATAAGAACAAGGGAGACCAGCCAGACTGTGGCAACTACCGCAGGATCTCGCTACTGTCGGCAGATGGCAAGATTATCGCCCGAGTCCTCCTCAACAGACATCTTCCTGAGGCAGAAAACTTCTTCCCAGAATCTCAATGTGGCTTTAGACCATCACATGGCACCACTGACATGATCTTTGCTGCCCGCCAGAAACAGGAAAAGTGCAGAGGACATCGTCTTGACCTGTACATGGCTTCCATCGACCTAACCAAGGCCTTCAACTCGGTCAACAGAGAAGCCCTCTGGTGGACCCTCAGCCGTTTTGGCTGCCCACCAAAATTCATCCCCATTGTGAGGCAACTTCACGATGGCATGAACGGCAATGTTCTGCACAACGGCACCCAGTCTGAGTTCTTCCCCATCCAAACGGGGGTAAAACATGGTTGTGTACTGGCACCAACTCTCTTTACCATTTTCTTGGCTGCCTTTCTTACTCGTGCCAGTGCCAATTTAGCCGGTAGGGTGGACATCGAGTACCGGATGAAGGGTCTTTTCAACATAAGACGACTCCAAGCAAGAACAAAGGTGTCGGCAGCTTCCATTACTAAACTTCAGTCTGCAGATGACCTCACCCTTGTTGCTCACACTGAACACGACCTACAGGAGATTCTGAACACCTACGTAGATGCGTATGCACACTTCGGCCTTGAGGTGAATGTATGTAAGACTCAGATTCTCTTTCAGCCTGCCCTGGTTCAGACACACCTCCACCATCCGTCCAGCTTAACGGTACTACCCTCTCTAATGTTGCACACTTTCGGTATCTCGGCTCCCACCTGTCCACCTCCGCAGACATCGATGAAGAGATTCAGCATCGGGACAGATGTGCATCTCAAGCATTTGGCAGACTCCGAAACCGTGCCTTCAGCTGTAGGGAGCTGAAATTATCTACAAAGCTGCACGTATATCGAAGAGTGGTCCTCCCCATCCTGCTATATGACCGTGAGACATGGGTCACATACAGGAGGCACCTCAAGGAACTTGAAAACTTTCACCAGCGTAGTCTACGTACCATCCTCCGTGTTCGCTGGGAAGACAAGAGAACAAATGCCAGTATTCTTGCTGACACCAACTGTAAGAACATCGAGGCTACCATTATCCATGACCAACTACACTTGAGTGGTCATTTTACCCGCATGAACGACAGTAGACTGCCAAAGCAGCTACTTTACAGTCACCTAACGAATAGTAAACATAACGCTGGCGGGCAATTGAAAGGGTATAAGGATAGTCTTAAGACAAACCTGAAAAAGTGCCAAATCGACCCCCCTCACCTGGGAGTTGATTACTCCACATCTTAACGCTTGGAGGAGCACCACACGAGAAGGTATCAATACTTTCGAGTTAGCCCGACTGCAAGCCTAGGCAGACAAGCGCCAACGCCAGAAAGACGCTGCCACCGCCCCTCCCGCGCTAGATGCAGCCCTCCACATCTGCAACGAATGTGAACGACTCTGCCGGTCCCGTATCGGCCTCTTTAGTCACCTCAAAACTCACCAACCTAGGTGACACCCTTAATAACTCATACCATTGTATCATAGCTGGATGATCGTCATACTCGATTCCGAGCGACAGCAATGTAGTATGTATGTATGTATGTATGTATGTATGTACTATTAATAAAAATATTATTGTTATTATTATTGTACACGAATACGCACATCAACACTAATGTGTGTGTGCGTGCGTTATCCAGGTTTACGCACACATTACATACGTTCACATACGCTTCTTACCTGCCCTGGGGGTGGAGTTGCCTCTTGTGCCTTAGTGAACGACCTTCCCTCCTCCCCCACCTCTTTACCTCTCTGACTCCCTTCCCCCCTCTCTCTCTTCTACCTCCTCTCCGATTCATTTCCTTTCTATCTCACCCTTCTACTCATTTCCTTCTTCCTCTCCCTCCCAATATCTACCCCTATCCTCCTTTTCTCTCCCCTCCTCCCCAACTCATCCTTCGCTCCCTCTCATTCCTTTCAACAGCTCCCCTCACTTAACCCCCTTCCTTCCCTCTCTCCCCTCCCTTTAACCCCTCTTTCCCCTCCTCACCTCACCTCTCATCTCATTAACCTCCCTCCCTCTCTCACCTAACCTCCCATCCCTTCACTTAACTCTCCTTCCCTCCTTCTCTTTGCTCCCCTTAACCCCCTTCCCTCCCTCTCTCACCTCCCTCCCCTCCCTCTCTCACCTCCCTCTCTCACCCCCCCCCCTCACTTCACCTCCCCAGCGCCTATGACCTTCCCCCAGGCGCCAGGGTGATTATGCCCCGTCTCCAATGTCTGGTGGAGGTACATGGCATTAGCCCCGTAGTATGTTTCTCTGTCTGTCCTTGCGTTAGTCTGTTTGTCTGTCCTTATTTCTGTTTGTTCTTTGTGTCTGTCCTTATTTCTGTTTGTCTGTTTGTTCCTATGTATGTCTGTCTGTCCTCGCGTTTGTCTTTTCCATCTTTCGTTAGTCGGTTAGGTTAAGTTTATGTGAGGTTAGGTTAGGTTAGGTTAAAGTTAAGGTTAGGTTAGACTAGACTAGGTTTCAATGATTAATCCACTTCATGGTTGCTGAATCTAACAGGCCCCTAGGTTTCAGATAGGCCCTCCAGTCCTATTAGGCCCCAAAATAACCAACAGCGATTAGAGAGAGAGAGAGAGAGAGAGAGAGAGAGAGAGAGAGAGCCTTTAAACATCCGAGTGTCCCCGGTGATTGGGACATCTTTAAGACTGGACTCCCATCATAATGACCAGGTGAAGCCAGGTAGAACCCAATCTGACCACACAGACTACAGCTCTTACCTGCTACTTAACCCTTTACCGTGTACCTCACAACCCCATACACCTGTCTCCTCCCCTTCTTCCTCTTGCCCCTCTTCCTCTTGCCCTTCTTCCTCTATCCTCCTCCTTCATTTCCATCTTTCCTCTTCCTCCTCCCTTCTCATTTCCTTTCCGCTTATTTTCTCCCTTATACTCCTCTTCTTCCTTCTTCTCCCTTTCCCTTCCTCCCTCTTATTCTTCCCTCCCCCTCCTCCTCCTCCTCCTCCTTCCTCTTCCTTTCCCTCCTCCTCCTCCACCTGGTTCCTCCCCATTTCCCTCCTACTACACTTCCTTTCTCCCTCTTACTCTTCCCCTCCTCTCCTCTCCTCCCCCCCCCTTCCCCTCCTCCCCCTCCTCCCCTCCTCCCCTCCTTCCCCTCCTCCCCCTCCTCCCCCTCCTTCCCCTCCTCTCCCTCCTTCCCCTCCTCCCCCTCCTTCCCCTCCTCCCCCCTCCCCCTCCTTCCCCTCCTCTCCCTCCTCCCCCTCCTTCCCCTCCTTCCCCTCCTTCCCCTCCTTCCCCTCCTCCCCCTCCTCCTGGGTCGGTGACGTGGATAATAAATGTTCCATTGTTTACATCTGCAAATCTCTGTATAAAACGTCGACTTTCTCTCCTCGCCTTAAATGCTGTTGTGATTGTCGAGTGAGGTACAGTCTCTACCTTGTTCTCTTGAGTACGATGACTTAAACGCCTTGAGTACGATGACTTAACCCCCTTGAGTACGATGATTTAACCCCCTTGAGTACGATGACTAAACGGTTGAGTATGATGAATTAAACCCTTGAATAAGATGATTTAACCCCTGGAGTACAATGACTTAATCTCTTGAGTACGATGACTTAAATGTTTTAACACATTATCAAACAGAGCTTTCGTGTCTTGGCTCACCTGAAGTTTAATCACCCCGGGTTATTTTCACCTGATCATTAAACAGGTTAGGTTAGGTTATATTATACACACACACACACATACACACACACACATACACACACACACACACATACACAACACACACACATACACACACACACACACACACACACACACACTACAACTTGTGTATGTCACTGTCAAGGACGAGTGGTGATGACCTTCCGTCCGTCTGTCGGTCCGTCGTAAACTGTGACCTCGAGGACCCTGTGGGTACGTCCTCACTACCGCCACCCAGGTGAAGGTGGTATGTGGGTGTGGGTAGGTGTGGGTAGGTGGTGGAATGAGTGGTGTGGATAGGTGATGGTATGTGGGTGGTAGGGAGGATGGAATGTGGGTGTCGGTATGTGGATGATGAAGATGTACACACCTTAACCAGGAAGTAAACACCTGTGACGTAACGGTGATGGCACTCGTGACGTCAAAGTGCCAATTGGCCAATCACCATTAAGTCTACGAGTCACCTCCCCCACCCCTACACTAGCCTAGTTACTGTTGATCATTATTTATGCTTTTACTCTCTCTCTCTCTCTCTCTCTCTCTCTCTCTCTCTCTCTCTCTGTGTGTGTGAAATGACGCCCCCGAGATCAAACTCTCCCATCCCTTCCCTTCCCTTCCCCTACCACCACTTCTTCTTCCCCTTCCTCCTCCGTCACAAACACTTACCAACAACCGCTCGACAAACACTCACGCCTCCTAAACAGTCCCAAATTCTCAAAACACTCATAAGTTTAACAAAATGTCTCCCGTAAATATAAACACCTCCTCAAAATGGCTCCTAAAAAAAATATACAAAATACCTAAAATGGCATCGAATCTGTACTTAATAGTCTATATAAACAGTACCTAAATGCGCTTTTGTTTTCTTCTTCTAAAGTGACTTGATCATAATGGTGCCATCTGTGTTTAAGTCGTAATAACAACACCAATGAGCTGTGATAATGGTATACGTTACTTACCAACACACAGGTAAAAATTAATTCAGAGTGAAAGTTACGGTGGGAACATATCAATAGAGTTGAACTTTTAAATGATGTTAAAAAAATGGAACCTATTCATGTTAAATCATAGGGACATTTAAAATAATTCTTTGCAAAACTATATAATATAAAAAAAATTATCTTGACATATGAATGGCATCCAAGAGATATTTACGTTGTTTAAAAAATAAAATGAATGAGTTTAATGTTGCTATGACGATTGATATACAACATGGCGGTGTAAACATACTGTGACGTCATATGGTTGCGGTAATCTACCTCATCTACCCCAGACAGCCTCACTAATCTACCTCATCTACCCCAGACAGCCTCACTAATCTACCTCATCTACCCCCAGACAGCCTCACTAATCTACCTCATCTACCCCAGACAGCCTCACTAATCTACCTCATCTACCCCAGACAGCCTCACTAATCTACCTCATCTACCCCAGACAGCCTCACTAATCTACCTCATCTACCCCAGACAGCCTCACTAATCTACCTCATCTACCCCCAGACAGCCTCACTAATCTACCTCATCTACCCCAGACAGCCTCACTAATCTACCTCATCTACCCCCAGACAGCCTCACTAATCTACCTCATCTACCCCAGACAGCCTCACTAATCTACCTCATCTACCCCAGACAGCCTCACTAATCTACCTCATCTACCCCAGACAGCCTCACTAATCTACCTCATCTACCCCAGACAGCCTCAGTAATCTACCTCATCTACCCCAGACAGCCTCACTAATCTACCTCATCTACCCCAGACAGCCTCACTAATCTACCTCATCTACCCCAGACAGCCTCACTAATCTACCTCATCTACCCCAGACAGCCTCACTAATCTACCTCATCTACCCCAGACAGCCTCACTAATCTACCTCATCTACCCCAGACAGTCTCACTAATCTACCTCATCTACCCCAGACAGCCTCAGTAATCTACCTCATCTACCCCAGACAGCCTCACTAATCTACCTCATCTACCCCAGACAGCCTCACTAATCTACCTCATCTACCCCAGACAGCCTCAGTAATCTACCTCATCTACCCCCAGACAGCCTCACTAATCTACCTCATCTACCCCAGACAGCCTCACTAATCTACCTCATCTACCCCAGACAGCCTCACTAATCTACCTCATCTACCCCAGACAGCCTCACTCATCTACCTCATCTACTGTTCTACCTAAGTACCGGCCAGTGGTTCTAGGTAGTAGGGTCCTCACATACTTTGTTAATTAGCCCCTCAAGGTCGACTACATCCCCCCCCCCCCCCTGTACTTGCCTTGCCCATGTACCTGTTCCGTCACTTCCCCCTCCCCTCCGCCGTACTTGCCTTGCCCATATACTTGCTCCGTCACTCCCCCCTCCCCTCCCCCGTACTTGCCTTGCCCATATACCTGTTCCGTCACTTTCCCCTCCCCTCCCCCGTTACTTGCCTTGCCCATATACCTGCCCCGTCGCTTTCACTGCCCCGCCACTGCCCCCCTCCCGTACTTGCCTTGCCCATATACCTGCCCCGTCGCTTTCACTGCCCCGCCACTGCCCCCCTCCCGTACTTGCCTTGCCCATATACCTGCCCCGTCGCTTTCACTGCCCCGCCACTGCCCCCCTCCCGTACTTGCCTTGCCCATATACCTGCCCCGTCACTCCCCCCCCCC
Source organism: Homarus gammarus (assembly GCA_958450375.1). Taxonomy (NCBI): domain Eukaryota; kingdom Metazoa; phylum Arthropoda; class Malacostraca; order Decapoda; family Nephropidae; genus Homarus; species Homarus gammarus. The sequence continues at coordinate 73,489 of CAUDMG010003988.1, forward strand.
TACCACCCCTGCCACTCACACTTACTGGGTGTTACTGGGAGCTCCTAACAACTGCTGGGAGTCCATGGAGTCCATATGAGTGTTCCTAGGACCTGGGATTGCTCCTCGGCCCTGAGAGAGTTCCTAGGACTTGCCCAGCCTTTCACTTACTGCCGAAGCGATACAGAGAGAGAGAGAGAGAGAGAGAGAGAGAGAGAGAGAGAGAGAGAGAGAGAGAGAGAGTCATACAAAAAAGGGAGAGAGAGATTGAGAGAGTGGGGGGGGGGGTGTGATTGAGAGAGAAAATGCAGGAACAGAAGAAAGGTGAGAGATAAAGACAGATGGAGGGAGTAATCATGGACACAAAAAACGGGAAGGAGGGGGAGGGGAAGGAAGGGGAGGAGGGAGGGAGGGTGGGAAGGAAGGGAAGGGGTGAGGGGAGGGAGGGAGGGGATAATTGGAAGGGTTGAGGAAGGAATTTGACGTCTGGGAAGTATATATATGATATGGTAAGATATTATTAGTATGGCATAGTTAGCCTGTAGGGGTGTCTGTGTTGCAGGTGGTGAATGGCGGCTGGGGGAGGGTGGGGGTGATAGTGGGGGAGGGTGGGGGTGATAGTGGGGAAGGTAGGAGTGATAGTGGGGGAGGGTGAGGGGTGATAGTGGGGGTGATAGTGGAGGAGGGTGGGGGTGATAGTGGGGGAGGGTGAGGGGTGATAGTGGAGGAGGGTGAGGGGTGATAGTGGAGGAGGGTGAGGGGTGATAGTGGGGGAGGGTGGGGGTGACAGTGGGGGAGGGTGAGGGGTGGTAGTGGGGGTGATAGTGGGGGAGGGTGGGGGTGACAGTGGGTGGGGGTGGTAGTGGGGGAGGGTGGGGGTGATAGTGGAGGAGGGTGATAGTGGGGTAGGATGAGGGGTGATAGTGGGGGAGGGTTGGGGTGGTAGTTGGGGAGGGTTGGGGGTGAGGGTGAGGGGTGATAGTGGGGGAGGGTTGGGGTGATAGTGGGGGAGGGTTGGGGTGATAGTGGGGGAGGGTGGGTGGTGATAGTGGGGGAGGGTTGTGGGTGGCGATAGTGGGGTAGGGTGGGAATGATAACGGTGGGGGAAGGAATGTGAGGATGAGAGAGAGAGGGGAAGGAGGAAGGCAGTAAGGGACGTGGTGAAGGAAGGAGAGAGGGAGGAGAAGGTATCAGCCTCGTCTACTGCAAGGGAAGATGAGGAGTCACCATATTTTGTCTGTCTACCCCCCCCCCCCCTTTACCACCACCTCCTCAATCACCACCATCTCTTACCAACCTCCCCCTCCTCCTCCACCCTCCCTCCATCACCCATCTTCTCCTCCACCCTCCCTCCATCACTCACTACTACCATCACCCCACCCCACCTCCCATCACCCCACCCCACCCCACCTCCCATCACCCCACCCCACCGCACCTCCCATCACCCCATCCCACCCCACCTCCCACCACCCCTGCAGGTAACCAATCACACCTTTTCCTTCGTCCATCAAGACAGGAAATGTCTACCTCAAAGGCGTCTTACCACTTATTCTGCTTCTCATGATGACTCAGCATATAACCCGTGGCCTCAGAATTTTTATGTTTCACCGTCAGGAGATATTGACATGACGGTTCTTCAGGACGTCAAGAAACAGGAAGTAATTCAGGACAAACAACTGTCAACAATAACTCTCCTTCGGGTATTGTAATAGGGGTATTAAAGTGCAAACAACAACAACAAACAACTCTCCTTCGGGTATTGTAAAAGGGGTATTAAGGTGCAAACAACAACAACAAACAACTCTCCTTCGGGTGTTGTAAAAGGGGTATTAAGGTGCAAACAACAACAACAAACAACTCTCCTTCGGGTGTTGTAAAAGGGGTATTAAAGTGCAAACAACAACAACAAACAACTCTCCTTCGGGTGTTGTAAAAGGGGTATTAAGGTGCAAACAACAACAACAAACAACTCTCCTTCGGGTGTTGTAAAAGGGGTATTAAGGTGCAAACAACAACAACAACAAACAACTCTCCTTCGGGTGTTGTAAAAGGGGTATTAAAGTGCAAACAACAACAACAAACAACTCTCCTTCGGGTGTTGTAAAAGGGGTATTAAGGTGCAAACAACAACAACAAACAACTCTCCTTCGGGTGTTGTAAAAGAAGTAGCTCTCAAGGTGTACCAAACAAACATGTATACACCGAGAGAGATCTGACAGTGTGTGTATGATCGCTCCTGAAGGTGTATCCTGAAGGTGTTGACTGAGTGTTAGTATGTGTGTGACCAGAGCAGCGGCAGAGACCTGAGAATGTGTCCTGAAGGTGTAGTGTATCCTGAAGGTGTATCCTGAAGGTGTTGACTGAGTGTTAGTATGTGTGTGACCAGAGCAGCGGCAGAGACCTGAAAATGTGTCCTGAAGGTGTAGTGTATCCTGAAGGTGTATCCTGAAGGTGTAGTGTATCCTGAAGGTGTAGTGTATCCTGAAGGTGTAGTGTATCCTGAAGGTGTTGACTGAGTGTTAGTGCGTGTGTGACCAGAGCAACGGCAACCACAACACGTCGAGGAGATGAGTTTTTATGGGGTGTTGTGGGGGTGTTGTGGGTGTTGTAGAGGTGTTGTACGGTGTTGTGGGGGTGTTGTGGGGTGTGATGTTGGGTGCTGTAGAGGTGTTGTGGGGTGTTATTGGGGGTGATGTTGGGTGTTGTGGGGGTGTCATTGTGTTGTTGAGGTGTTGTTTTGAGTGTTGTGGGGGTATTGTGGGTGTTCTTGGGTGTTGTTAAGTGTTGTGGGGGTAGGGGTATTGTGAGGTGGGAGATGTTGTTGGGTGTTGTGGGGGTGTTGTGAGGTTATCGTTGGGGTCATCGGCTGGTACACCTCCAACACATCCTCGGCGGCAGACACAAGACACCCTGTTTACTCTTGAGGGAGGAACTGGGCGGGTCTGGCACGGCTTCTCCATCTCTGTCTCCACCTTTTTCTCTCCCTTCAATTGGGTATTTACCGCGGGTCCTCTCTCTCTCTCTCTCTCTCTCTCTCTCTCTCTCTCTCTCTCTCTCTCTCTCTCTCTCTCTCTCTCTGTGTGTGTGTGTGTGTGTTGGTTCTCATCCCACACACTCAATGTTTGCTCGTCGGTCAAGTCTCCTGCTGCCGCGACTAATACGTTGCTGTTCCGGGTGTTCAGTAAGTGTCTCTGTACCTGGCCGTGTATGTGTGTGTGTGTGTGTGTGAGGTGGCAGAGATCATTGTACCGTATTGTATACTGCAGTGAGTTACCTATGCCCCCCCCCCATCCCTCACCCCCCCCCCCTCTTTCACTTCCCCTCACTCGCCGACTCTAAAGTAAGGTGCCTCACGCCCATACAGTTTTCGGGGGGTGTTACGTAAGATTTTTCTTCGGATCACCTGAAGAACTTCCTTCCCAGGTTATTTTTCCACCAAAAGATTAACCCTCTAACCTAACCTAAACCAGCAGACCCTCGCCAATAATGTTACGATTTAGCTACAACACCTTCATCTACCCGTAGCCAACAACACCACACTTTTGAGAGAGATTATAAAACTTTTATTGGTGATTTTCTGTTGGCTTATGGCCTCCTCACACCAAGGCCGGAACCAGACATATTGTGACGCCAAATACCCGGAGGTAGACGACAAGTAACGCCGAGGTGGGTACAATATTACGATTATCTCACCTTAGCTAATACCTGTTACACGACTCACTGTCTTTTTAGGGAGAGGGACACTGTCTTCCCTCTAGGCTAAATTTTGAAAGATATGTGTCGTTAACTTGACTCACTAGTTCGGACACTTTGCTTCAGCTCATGTACGTTCCGGCCTTGGTGTGAGCGGGCCCTTATAGTAATCTAAAGTGGGAACTCTTCTATATTGCCCTACCTGAGTACATAACTTGGAGTCACGTGAAAATTAGCCTCCGTCTTATTTCCCCTGATGATTACGTGTCTCTCCCTCCCTCACACTACTCTCCCTCACATATCCCTCCCTCATACATCCCTCCCTCACACATCCCTCCCTCACACATCCCTCTCTCATACATCACTCCCTCACACATCCCTCTCTCATACATCACTCCCTCACACGTCCCTCCCTCACACGACTCTTCCTTACACGTCCCTCCCTCACACATCCCTCCCTCATACATCCCTCCCCCATACATCCCTCCCTCACACATCCCTCTCTCACACACTCACAGCCTCTCCCAGACGCCTCATAAAGAAATACGTCTGAGTGTGAGAGGAGGAGGAGGTGGCGGTATGGCTGCAACAAGAGGAGGTATGCGTGGCCAGCACCGCCCTACAGTTAGACCATACTGAGGGAGGGGGGTAAGGAGGGAGAGGGGGGGAGGAGTGAAGGAAGGAGAAGGGAGTGATGGAAGGAGAAGGGAGTGAGGGTAGGAGACGGGAGTGAGGGAAGGAGAAGGGAGTGAGGGAAGGAGACGGGAGTGAGGGAAGGAGAAGGGAGTGAGGGTAGGAGAAGGGAGTGAGGGTAGGAGACGGGAGTGAGGGAAGGAGAAGGGAGTGAGGGTAGGAGAAGGGAGTGAGGGAAGGAGAAGGGAGTGAGGGAAGGAGGAGGGAGTGAGGGAAGATCAGCCCAGTATTTCCGGGAGGGTCAGAAGCACCACGAACAAAGAGAAGGAGGTCAGAAGGAGGAGATGGAGGAGGAGGAAAGAACTGGGAAAAGGAAGCAGGAGGAGAAGGCGGAGGAAGAAAAGAAGAAAGTCATAGGTAAAAGAGAGGAGGAGGAGGAAGAAGATAAGGTCAGACGTAAAAGGAAGGAGGGAGAGGAGGAGGAAGAAGAAGAAAGGGTCAGAGGTAAAAGGAAGGAGGGAGGGGGGAAAAGAAAGATATCAGAGGAAAAGGAGAGGAGTAGGAGGAAGAAAAGGAGGAGGAGGAGGAGGAAGAGCGACAAAAAAAACATAGACAAGACATAAATAGTTAAAGACAGACAGACAGACAGACAGACAGAGAGTAAAGATAGTCATAGAGGTAAACACTGTCTCATCTCAAGGTGCATCATCATACTCGTGAGCACAGGTAAAGTTCAGGGCCACAGGTAAGCCACAGTACCACAACACCTGTCGTTTATAATGGACGTATAGAAGAGGGAGAGAATTAGAATAAAGCGAGGAAATAATAGAGGAGATAAGAGAGAGGTGGAATACACAGAGGAAATAGTAATTGAAATTTAGGAGGAGAGGGGGAAGGGGGAGGGAGGGGGAAGGGGGAGGGAGGGGGAAGGGGGAGGAGGGGAAGGAGGTGGAGAAAGTAGAGGAAGCGACTATGGAGCAATGACAAGGCAGGTGTAAAGCAAGCAATATCCTCACACACACACACACACACACACACACGCCACATCCTAACCAGTTGTGAATAAGTCCAGCAGAAGAGGTCGACTCGGGGCTCCCATACATCACTATAACATAAACACACATAGATTCAGCCCGCCAGCCAGATAGTGAATGGCATGCCGCCCACCACACGCCCACAACACACCCTTGGGAGTACAGTGTGGGGGCCCCCGGGGGTTGACTGTAGCCCTAGGTGCCCTCCCTCCTACAACTACTATATGCTCACGGTCAATACCCACACCCACACCCACAGCTACACCCATAGCTACACCCATCATGCTATACCCACCCTTGTGTCCTCCTGCTGTTAGTGTCAGTATTGGGTGGTACTCTGGTGCATGACTCAGCCGTTCTTAGTGCCACCCACGCCCATACGGTAGGGTGTGGTGACCTCACGCCCATGAAACCAAGAGCGGTAGTTTAATAGGATGGGCGTAAGGGTAGTGCCCCATCTTTAGTGCTGATGAGGGTACGAGAAGAGGCAGTTAATTTCGGCCCCGCCCTGAGCCTTTACTTGGTACGTCCGCGAAACTGGCCTTTGTAACTCCTTCTTTCCTACCTGACATTTGTGGGCTTATTCGCCCGAAACTGGACTTAATATCATCCTGGAACCGAAAACGTCCACAGACAGACAGGAAGAAAATCAGACACAGGCAGAGAGAGAAAGACAGACAGACAAAGAGAGAGATACACAGACACACACACAGACACAGTCCTCCTCCACCTAGTTCCGGTTTCCTAAGGTCACCATCTCGTCAGCCACTAACATGAGAGAAAAACTTGACACACAAAGGATTAAGAGTTCAAGAACGTCTGATCTCAAGTCGGATTCCACGCCCTCCTGTGACGCGCCCCTCGCCTTCTTCAGACGGTCCCCCCACGCCCTCTAAAGACGTACCGCGCGCCCGTCAAGTGTTCTTTAATGGTAAGAAAAAGATAGATGTGTGTTTGTGTGTGTGTGTGTGTGTGTGTGTGTGTGTGTGAAGATGAAGAGTGACTGTAAACCTTGAGGCCATGTTTAGATATTTCTTCAGGTCACAGCTGTTTTGGTGGGTAGGAGGGAAGGAATGGAGGAATGAGAGGAATGGGAAGGGAGAGAGAGAGAGGAAAGGGAAGGAGGGAGGGAGGGAGGGACGGAAGGAGTTAAAACAAGAATGATAAGCTTTTCTCCCCATCCTATAGATATACCTGCCTTCCCCCATTATCTTTCCCAACACCCTACATCATACACCACCCTTCCTCAACACCCTATACACCACCCTTCCTCAACACCCTATACACCACCCTTCCTCAACACCCTACAACATACACCACCCTTCCCCAACACCCTATACATCATACACCACCCTTCCTCAACACCCTACATCATACACCACCCTTCTCCAACACCCTACAACATACACCACCCTTCCCCAACACCCTACATTATACACCACCCTTCTCCAACACCCTACATCATACACCACCCTTCCCCAACACCCTACATCATACACCACCCTTCCCCAACACCCTGCATCATACACCACCCTTCCCCAACACCCTATACATCATACACCACCCTTCCCCAACACCCTACATCATACACCACCCTACATCATACATCACCCTTCCCCAACACCCTATACATCATACACCACCCTTCCCCAACACCCTACATCATACATCACCCTTCCCCAACACCCTATACATCATACACCACCCTTCCTCAACACCCTATACATCATACACCACCCTTCCCCAACACCCTATACATCATACACCACCCTTCCCAAGCACCCTACATCATACACCACCCTTCCCCAACACCCTCTCAACCTCAATACACACACACACAAAACATACTCTCTCTTCCCACCTCCTTTACACACCACCACGTCCCTATCACCCCCCGATCATCATCACCCGTCACCCTTATCACTCTCCACATCTCTCAGGGTACAGTACATCCCCAGTATGATTCACTCACACACACAAAAAAGGCTGGCTGGCGGGGACTTTATACGGCTGGCAGGGACTTTGTAATGGCTGACGGGGACTATGTACGGCTGGCGGGGTCTTGTGTATGGTTGAGTTATAAGTACCACTAAGGGCAAGGAGGGAGTGGGAAGGATGGAAAGGATATCACAACAAAAGAATCGTAACAGATAATGTAAATCACCTGTTACCTGCCCCCCACCCCACCCCACCCCGCGGTAGGGTCGGTGTTGTTGTTACTACCTTGACTAAATCATAACCCATAAGCCTCCTTCAGGTTAAGACGACGAAGAGATATATATGTACCCTCTCTCACAGACGTCTTCTCCTCCTGGGTACTATAATAACCTTCTATATATGGCCCTCGTCACTCTTATAGCGAGTCGTGTGCTGTTTAGTTGATGGTTATGGAGTTTCTCTTGGTCCTTCTTAGTCGTTGTTTAGATCTTTGTGGTTAATACGTGACTTGCTTACCGGTGGAGACTCTCGTGTGTGTGTGTGTGTGTGTGTGTGTGTGTGTGTGTGTGTGTGTGTGTGTGTGTGAGAGGTGATGATCATGTGAAGGAGGAGGTGTGCAGGGTATAGTGGGTGCCCATACAAGGTCGCCCGGGTTGGTAGAGGATGAGGATGCTGCTGCTGTGAGGAAGGATGGATCATGGCACCAAATAAAGGCAGGGCCACCACCAGGACCGGCGCTCTTCACCCAGGAACAGGAGCAGGCACCAGAGGCGAGTGAGTGTAATAATAAGCTGGAAAAGAGTCTCTGGGTATGGGCCGAGACAAGGGGTGGTGCCGCAGGGGACATTATTGGTTCCTACTCAATTATCTGTATATACAACATCTCTAGACTCCTACTACCTCCAGCCATCCACACCCCAACCTAACCTAACCTAACCCCAACCTAACATAACATAACCTAACCAAGAACCAACATACAATTCATTACCTTCATTATTTCCTCAACATCTTTATTTAACATATATACTCCTCATAAAAACATAGCATTATGAGGTCAAGCCAATTTACCACCTCCCCCCCCCCCCCCAACCTACCAGTAGCTATATACCCTGGTCTGGCGTCTGTCTTTGAATACAACCTTAATTTACAAACATATATACAGAACCTCACCTGACCACGAACAACCTGAAAGATGCCACCCCTGATATTTACAGCTGGACAAACCCAAAACAAGTATCTCCCGCACCCTCAGCTACCCCCCCCCCCCCCCCCCATCATCATTACACACACACACACACAGTCATGGTTAGGTCAGGTCAGGTGAAATAAGCTGGGATGCCAAAGTCTTCAGGTGATTCCAATTAAGATTTACCTGACTTGGCCTGCACCTCCCTCTGATCCACCTGGCCTAACCTTCACCACCCTCTGATCCACCTGGCCTTACCGACACCTCTCTCTGATCCATATGACCTAACTTCCACTTTCTTCTGATCCACTAGATCTGACCTCCAATTTTCTCTGATCCACTTGAACTGAGCCACTTAACCTGACCTCCACCTGCTTCTGCCCCACCTGGCCTGACATTCCACCTCTCTCTGATCCATCTGACCTAATCTCCACTTTCTTCTGATCCACTTGACCTGACCTCCAGCTGCTTCTGACCCACTTGAACTGACTTCCACTTTCCTCTGATCCACTTGACCTGACCTCCACCTCCCTCTGATCCACCTGACCTGATTTCCACTTGACCTGACCTCAACCTGCCTTGACCTCCTCCTGGCCTGACCTTCACCTGCCTCTGATCCATATGACCTGACCTCCACCTTCCTCTGATCCACCTGGCCTGACCTCCACCTACCTCTGATCCACCCCCAGACAAGCTCAGCTACAGTGCCATGGGAAAAACATATTGCGTCACCTGGCCCTCGTTCTACCCCGAGGTCACGGATCTTGTGGTCAGATCACACGATTTACGAGTCACGAGGGTCATAGGTCAACTGTGTCTGTGTCTGATGCTTGTAAGGTAATGAATGGCTATAATAATAATAATAATAATAATTCCTGTAATCTACAACGATATAGTAGCGAGATATGACGAAAAGATGCCGTGGCAGAGGCGATAGAGACCCTCGATCACTATAAAACTGGGGAGGTTTGTTTCTAATCTCGTAGGTGTGGTGTGTGTGTCTGTAGGCGGTCATGTTGTGTATTGAGGAAACTTTGAAGACACTGGTTCGATCTTGACTCTCTCTCTCTCTCTCACTGTCATGCCAGAACACGACCTCCAACATATATGGGAGAGACAGAGTGTCTTAGCTGAAGGTTGACCGGGAATATACAAATATAAATATAAATGAATATATATATATATATATATATATATATATATATATATATATATATATATATATATATATATATTTCATGTAGATCCACAATGAAAACGTGGATAAGATAAATCTTGATAAAATCACATGGGGAAAAGGGAAACAACGGAGCACCTTAGCTTTCGTCTTCTTGCCTCTGAAGATGTCGTGAATAAAGACGAAAGCTAAAGTGCTCCGTTGTTTCCCGTTTCCCGGGTGATTGTATCAATATATATATATATATATATATATATATATATATATATATATATATATATATATATATATATATATATATATATATATTTTATGAAAATCCACAATGAAAACGTGGATAAGATAAATCTTGATAAAATCACACGGGAAAATGGAAACAACGGAGTACCTTAGCTTTCCGTCTTTATTCAAGACATCTTCAGAGGCAACTAGATTACATGGACAGAGAGAGGCTTAAATATACAGGGTGACCTAAAAAACATGAGGTCAGGTCAAAATGATGACATCCACTAATCCCCACACCAACACACACGTAGAGGAGCTTAAGAGAAGGGTGGTGACGTGACTAGTCAAGTCAGGTCAGAAAAAAGGAGGCCCACAAAATAACTATCATACATCTAGATCAAAGGTTTTTAAAGCATTTTTAACCTTGGGCCACTGACAAATAAATTTATGTAACATATTATCGGTTTTGAACTGACCATCACTAAGGTTTATTGATTTTAATTCCTTAATCAAACTAGCTTCAACAAGAAGTCTTTCTGTGACACAAGATGATTTGAAAACTTCTATGCTTTTTTCCCAAGCAATGGGGTGATTATTATTCCTAACATGAACGAACAAGGCACTGCTTTCAGATGCAGTTCTAATATTATACTTATGTTGTTTGATTCTAAGCTGCAGTGTTTTTCCTGTCTGACCTACATAATCACTAAACAGCTCTCTCAAATCAATCCCACTTTACCTTATATGTATGGCTTGATCAAAACCCACAAGCTTAATAATCCATTACGTCCTATCGTGAGTTCTGTGGGGTCTGTTACTTACAAATTATCCAAGTGGCTGGTAAAGATGATATCCCCTCTTACAGGCCAAATTTCTAATTCACATATACGCAATAGCAGTGATTTAATTGATAAACTCAAGAAACACAACGAACCTTGCGAATTAATAAGTTTTGATGTAAATTCACTGTTCACTAGAGTACCTGTCAAAGACTTACTTTCATTTCTTAAAGATAAATTACAACTGCTAGATTTAACTATTGAACATGATACTTTCCTGAAATTGATAGAGTTATGCGTAACTGACAATGTGTTTAGTGCAAATGGGAAGTTCTACAAGCAAATATTTGGTATGAGCATGGGTAATTGTCTTTCTGCTCCTCTAGCCTGTATTTATATGGAGTTCTTTGAGTCTAGATTACTACCCAATATAGTGGACTTTATTCCTCCATGGTATAGATATGTTGATGATGTTCTTTGTCTTTGGCCTAAAAACAGTGACCCATTTGAATTTTTAGACAAACTTAATAATATTGTCCCTAGTATCACGTTCAAAATTGAAAGAGAAATAAATGAATCCCTTCCATTTCTTGATATGCTTATCATGAGAAATGGCCAAAACTATAAATTCAAGGTATATAGAAAGCCCACACAGGTAGACAGTTTCATTCACTTTTTATCGAATCACCTTGAGTCTACCAAAATGTCAGTTTTTTCTGTTATGTTCCTAAGATGTCTGCGTATTTGTGACTCTGAATTTATTGACGATGAATTGAAACACATTCGTTCTATTGCACATAAACTTGGGTACCCTTCTGTGTTTGTTGATCGTTGTTTTAATAGGGCTAAAAAATCCTTTCATTCCTCTCAAACCAGACAAGTTCCTACACTTAAGAATATTTTGACTCTGCCCTATCGTAATGAATTTGTCCCGTTAGTTCGGTCCCTCAAGCTTCTAAATATTAATGTTGTTTTCAAGTATGACTCAACCATTACTAATATGTTAATAAGGAATAGCCCAAGTTTGAATGTAAATGGTAGTGTTTATTGTATTCCATGTAGCAAATGTAATTGTAATTATGTAGGTCAGACAGGAAAAACACTGCAGCTTAGAATCAAACAACATAAGTATAATATTAGAACTGCATCTGAAAGCAGTGCCTTGTTCGTTCATGTTAGGAATAATAATCACCCCATTGCTTGGGAAAAAAGCATAGAAGTTTTCAAATCATCTTGTGTCACAGAAAGACTTCTTGTTGAAGCTAGTTTGATCAAGGAATTAAAATCAATAAACCTTAGTGATGGTCAGTTCAAAACCGATAATATGTTACATAAATTTATTTGTCAGTGGCCCAAGGTTAAAAATGCTTTAAAAACCTTTGATCTAGATGTATGATAGTTATTTTGTGGGCCTCCTTTTTTCTGACCTGACTTGACTAGTCACGTCACCACCCTTCTCTTAAGCTCCTCTACGTGTGTGTTGGTGTGGGGATTAGTGGATGTCATCATTTTGACCTGACCTCATGTTTTTTAGGTCACCCTGTATATTTAAGCCTCTCTCTGTCCATGTAATCTAGTTGCCTCTGAAGATGTCTTGAATAAAGACGAAAGCTAAGGTACTCCGTTGTTTCCATTTTCCCGTGTGATTTTATCAAGATATATACATATATATATATACATATATATATATATATATGCTGATAACCACAAGGAAAGAAGAAAACACGAAGTTCCCAAGCGCTTTTGTGTAATTCACTGACTGTTTGACTCTATTATGGTGGGCAGAATGATAGAGTCAAACAGTCAGTATTTTCAACAATGTTTTTACGTGCTTTGAGAATTTGCAGTCCGAAATTCATTGATGAGGAATATAAATACATCTATAATATTGGCTCAAACCTTAACTACCCTAGATCTTTCATAGACAAATGCCTAAACATTACTAAGAAAACTTTTTATAGAACTGATCCCAAGCCCACCCATGACCATAAGAATATCTTAATATTACCATTTCACAAAAATTTCTCACACATTCCTTTACAACTAAAAACCTGGAACGTCAATGTGACATTTAAAAACTCATGCACTGTTAAACAAATGTTAATCAAGAACTCCCCCAACAACACAATTGGTTGCATTTATAAAGTTCCTTGCAAGGAATGTAATATGTTTTACTTAGGCCAGACAGGTAAAGATCTTGTAACTAGACTTAAACAACACAGATACAGTGTTAGGACAGGCCAGGAATCCAATGCTCTGTTTGTTCATTTGAGGGATAACAAGCATTGCATTGACTGGGATAATGCCTCCTCAATATTACCTTGTAATTCAATTGATAGTAGGAACATCATAGAATCTAGTCTCATTAAACATACTGAAGCATTCAACATGAATTTGAGTAATGGCATGTACAAACTGGACAATTTTGTAATTAAGAAGATTTGTAACCAGGTGAGAAGGTTGGGTCACCTTACCCTCTGACCTGACTACCGACTGTTGCGGTGCTATTTAAAGATTAGTAGGGTCATCACCTAATACCTGACCATTGTGGACCTGGTCTCACCCTCCTCTGTATATATACACCTTGTTTTGTACTTCTCTTTAGTCTGTACTCACCCCTGAAGATGTGAATTACACGAAAGCGCTTGGGAACTTCGCGTTTTCTTCTTTCCCTGTGGTTATCAGCATATACCTAGATCACGCGCACCTACAGTGATTTACTTGCATATATATATATATATATATATATATATATATATATATATATATATGACACTGTAGGTGCGCGTGATTCATGCATATGCTGATAACCACAAGGAAAGAAGAAAACACGAAGTTCCCAAGCGCTTTCGTGTAATTCACATCTTCAGGGGTGAGTACAGACTAAAGAGCAGGTGTTTTTTTTTCTTCTCGTTTTTAAAGATTTGGAGGAATATTACCTGCGCGGACCTTAAGAAGTGCTTGTCCGCCCACTGCTGGAATAAAACCCCAGCATCTTTTCGGTACCGGGTATGTACTGTAACTGTACATCTCGTGAGGAGTAGTTACTAACAAGGCTAATATATACAGTGAAGAAGAGTGAGATCAAGTCCCTTTCACCTGATTACAAATCATGTTAGTAATATAATTGTCCAATTTGTGCCGGCAATTACTCAAATTCACGTTGACAGATTCGGTATGTTTAATGAGGCTAGATTCTATAATGTTCCTACTGACAATTGAATGACAAGGTAAGATTGGGGAGGCATTATCCCAGCCAATGTAAAGATTATTACCTCTGGTATGAATGAACAGAGTATTGGATTCCTGGCCTGTCCTAACACTATATTTAATTTGTTTAAGTCTAGTTATAAGATCTTTTCCCGTCTGACCAAAGTAGAACATATTACATACCTTGCAAGGAACCTTATAAATGCAGCCACCTGCTTTGCTGAGGAGTTCATAATTAACATTTTTTTTACAGTGCATGAGTTACTAAACGTTACATTTACGTTCCAGATTTTCAATTGTAAAGGAATTTGGGAGAAATTTTTGTTAAATGGTAATACTAAGAGATTCTTACTGTCATGAGGAGGTTTGGGATCATTGCTATAAAAAGATTTCTTTGTGATGTTAAGGCGTTTGTCTATAAGCAATTTAGGGTATTTTAAGTTCAGTTCAATAGTATAGATATATTTATATTCCTCATCAATGAATTCCGGACTGCATATTGGTAAAGCAGGTAAAAACATTGATGAGAATACTGACTGTTATGGTGGGCAGAATAATAATGAATATATGAACAGACATTAGTAGGTTTCCTATAAATACTGAACTTAAAGGTGTTACCTACTCTGTGGATCAGACAGTCTAGGAATGGTAATCTGCAGCCACTTTCTAATTCCACTGTGAATTTGATCGAGGGAGATAAGCTGTTAAGTAGTGGTTGAAAGGCTTTCAAGTCCCATTATATGGGCAAAGACATATTACATCATCTACATGCTTATACCAAACTGCTGAAGGTGGTAAAATATTACTTAGTAGTTTCTTCTCAAAAAATTCCATTTATAAGTTGATCAACACTTGTGACAGCGGAATACCCATCGCCATACCAATTTTTGAGCATAATATTCTCCATTTAATTCAAATTTACAATCCTTAATACACAGTTTGATAAGTTCAATTAAAAGATTGTTTGAGACAGGCAAGGAAATATTTTCTATGAACCTGTGAGGAATTCAAGCAAATCATCAACCCTTGTAAAGAATGATGTTACATCAAACTGACCAGTTTAAAATCACAATTAAAGGACAATTTTGTGATTAAGAAGATTTGTAGCCAGGTGGACACCTGCTGTCCCTAGGGACTTGATCTCGCTCTCCTTTACTCTACAGTATATTAGCCTTATCAATAATTACTCCTTAGTCTGTACTCATCCCTGAAGATGTGAATTACACGAAAGCGCTTGGGAACTTCGTGTTTTGATTTTTCCTATATGGTTTTCAGCATATACATTGATCACGCGCACCTACAGTGCTTATAGATGAAAGTCCGCGTGCTATATGGACGATGGTTTAACCCTTTGAAGGTGATGTTTTAACCATTTGAGGACGATGGTTTAACCCTTTGAGGACGGTGGCTTAACCCTTTGAGGACGGTGGCTTAACCCTTTGAGGACGGTGGCTTAACCCTTTGGGGACGGTGGCTTAACCCTTTGAGGACGGTGGCTTAACCCTTTGAGGAGTCAATGGGTTAAAGATATATATGTTTCCGACTGCTTACCTGAGCTCAGATTCTCAGAACCTTGTTTGATGCGTGTATTTCACCTGGGTGGTGAAATACACACATCAAACAAGGTTCTGAGAATCTGAGCTCAGGTAAGCAGTCGGAAACATATATATCTTTAACCCATTTAGTCCTCAAAGGGTTAAACCATCGTCCTCAAAGGGTTAAACCATCGCCCTCAAAGGGTTAAAACATCACCTTCAAAGGGTTAAACCATCGTCTTCAAAGGGTTAAACCATAGTCAACATAGTCCTCAAAGGGTTAACGCATCCTCCTCAAAGGGTTAAACAACTATCTTCAAAGGGTTAAGCCATCGTCCTCAAAAGGTTAAACCATCGCGTCACAACACCTTAGTTCTTCTCTCTACCAAGGACAAGTTATTTATAAGGGAATCATATTTGCCTTCGTGTGAGTTACCTGGTGAGGTGCATTATGTAAATTAATACAATTGCATAAGTGTTTGTGTTTGGTGTGTGTGTGTGTGTTACCATCATCACACCATCGTTCAAATTCTTAAGATTATGGTCAAAATATAGGCATTGCATAACCCAACCTTACCTAATCTAACCCAAAATAGCTTAACCTAACCAAACCCAACACAAACTATACTAATCCTACAACAAACACCTCTAACTCCTTTTTTCCCCAACAGATGGCGTCGTGTGGAGGCTGAAGGCATCACGACCCTTACGGTAAGTCCATGAACTACTGAACAACCTGATGAACTACGAGCATATAACAATGTTGTTGTGAACTATTGAACATAATGTGTTCATTTTACAGTGTGTTGTACAATCCCATTAATTTGTTCATTTAATAGATGCTTATTACACACATAAAGGTGAACTATATCCAGTATTGTGAAGTAAGGCTCTACGAGTCTACGAAGTACACAGTAACCATTTTCTTCGACATAAAATCATCCCAGGTGTGTCCTCCAAGCTGCTTAACCTTAATTACAGGTATATTACTATGTACTAACACAGATATGAACGAGTATATAAGAAACACCGTATGACACACCAGGTAATTAGTTTTCCGGGCAGGTAGTTCACACGACAGGTAAAGCTCACCTAGCCTCAAGCATAACAAGTACTCCTGAAAGACGAAAACACACGAAACTAATTATATCTATAAAAAGTCATAATAAACCTGTTTATGTCTTTAAGTATATGTATTATATATTTTATATTTTGATTGTGGTAATATTGATATAAAAATAATATTGAAGTTTACTATGAATTTCAGCTCATATTTGTTTTAAGTATTGAGATTCATCTTAATAATTTCCACAATAAAAATATAAAATTAACATAAAACATTAAATGATAGATAGGAATAAAAATCCAATCGTTAAACCATTAATGGTTTATTGTGGATGTATTAACTGGTTTTAGTTCATTTTATTGGTTTTCGTGGTTCAGGAGGACGCCCCTAAACACTACCAAGGTCGTGTTGTTTTTTTCAGTCGTCCGTTGCGTAATAATCCACCAAGTTGTCCTCACGTCCACTTCACCGTCACGTTATGAGGAAAAACACCCGGAATTATGGGAGCTAACCACTAAAGCAGCTACTAGTGTGTGTAGATCATAACCCGGAACAAGGAAGACTAAACTACCCTGGATTATGGAGACTAAACACTAAAATACTCGGTGTAGGAGATCAAAACCCGGAACTAGGGAGACTAAAATACCCGGGTGTGAGGGAGGCCATTACGGTAAGTCCTCTGCCTGTCACGAACACCTTGTACTAGGAGGATCTACCAATCACGTCACAGAATACCAGTCCACCAATCACGCCACAGAATACCATGGAAATCCACCAATCTCGTAATAGAACACCAAGTCAACCAATCACGTAATAGAATATTAGGAAGAGCCACCAATCACGTCACAGAATATCAGGAAGATCAACCAATCACGTCACAGAATATCAGGAAGATCAACCAATCATATCACGAATATCAGGAAAAGCCACCAATCAAGTCACAGAATAATAGTAAGATCCACCAATCACGTCACGGAACGCCAGAAAGATTCACCAATCGCGTAATACATTAGCCAATGGGATACGGGGGTTCAGAGCAGCAAATGAGAGTCGAGAATCAGTTCAACCAATAAGAACACGGAAACTATAGAGACGCTCAACCAATCAGAACAATAGAGCCGTAGGTCTTGTCAGCCAATAAGAACACGGAAGCTATTGAAACAGTTTAACCAATCAGAACTAGGAAGTAATAAACCCGCCAAGCTGATACGAGCAAGGAGAACAGGTCTGGTGATTAGGCCAATAGAAGCCACAGGTCAGGTCAGGTCAACTAATCAATACCAGGATGTGTAAGGTCAGACCACCAATCAGAGGAGGGAACCTAGCTAACGGGATACCGACCAGCCAATAGGAGGTGAGGATACATATTACTGAACCTCAGGAATCTCATATCAGCCAATAGGATTTAAGATTAGGGGAATAGGAGACAGATCTACCAATAGGAGAGGAGAACACAATGAGAGTTAATTAGAGGGCAGGTGATGGTAGGGTGGTGATGGTGGTGGTGATGATGGTAGGTGGTGGTTGTGGTGTGGTAGGTGGTGGTTGTGGTGTGGAAGGTGGTGGTTGTGGTGTGGTAGGTGGTGGTTGTGGTGTAGTAGGTGGTGGTGCGAGTGTTGGGGAGGATAGTGATGGTGGTAGCCGAGGAGGGTGATGTCAGGTAGGTGTTGGTGATGGTGGTGGTAGCCAAGGGTGGTGGTAATGGTGGCCAAGGGTGGTGGTGATGGTGGTGGTAGCCAAGGGTGGTGGTGGTGGTAGCCAAGAGTGGTGGTGATGGTGGAAGGTAAAGGTGTGACCAAGACACCTGCACGCCTCTTTCACATTTTAGACGCCCAGAACCCGTTGTTGTGTTGTCCAGTCACGACTCTCTATCAGCGAGATGGAGTAATAATAATAATAATAATAATAACAATGATAATAGTAACAAGAATAATGATAACAATAATCTTAATAATCATAAAAATAATAAAAATAACAACAATAATAATAAAAACAATAACTACAACAATAACAACAATAATAACAACAATAGATTCACGTGTTACTTGTTGTACAGAAGAGCCAAAGGTTATGATAATTACTCCAGTGAAAAGTAACTATTTTGCCGCCTCAACTTTTGGTGCTACTATAGTATGTGGTCTACCAAGCTGGATGCGGTCTACCAAGCTGGATGCGGTCTACCAAGCTGGATGCGGTCTACCAAGCTGGATGTGGTCTACCGAGCTGGATGCGGTCTACCGAGCTGGATGCGGTCTACCAAGCTGGATGTGGTCTACCAAGCTGGATGTGGTCTACCAAGCTGGATGCGGTCTACCGAGCTGGATGTGGTCTACCGAGCGGGAGTTTTGTCTACAGGGATATTTACACTGTAGCATCCATTAACCTAACCTAAATAACAGAGAAGTTGTTTCACAGGATATTTCTTGAGTACTTCTTGTTGATAATAGTTCTGTAATATCCTGTCGACCGCCCATCACCACCCACCCATCACCACCCACAATCTATTACCACCCACCTACAACCCATTATCACCACTCATCCATCACCGCCACCCACAAACCACTATCAACCACTCACAACCCACACCCAGCCACCCACCCCTGACCACCCACCAAGGTCATTCTTGTGTCTCACCCATTTATTATTCCTCTTCCCCTCCCACCCACCTGTCTCTTCCCTCTCCTCCTCCAACTCTTTCTCCATCGTCAACTCCCCCTCTTCTTCCATCCCCTTCTCCCTCTCCACCACCACCTTACCTCCTCCTCCACACCTCCTCCTTCATCACCTCCTCCACCCTCCGTGATCACATGACCCTTGTGTTTACCATATGAGATGAGTCACTACGATATCTTGATGACGAGCCATACAGGGGGGTAACGTAAACCAATCTTTACCTTATATAGAATCTTCCTCTGTTCTGATTGGTTCACACAGCCTTGAGAGATTCGCTGTTTTGGGAATAATTTGAAGCGCAACCAATGATGATCGTTTTCTTCTTCCTCTTCTTCCCATCTTCAGTCAGAAATAAGCCCGAATTAAGTTATCAAACAGACGATTAAACTTATCGACGTGATCAATCATAACGCCTTCAATTGCAATCCAGACTTCTCATTGGTTGAAAACACCATAACACTCATCCCTTGGAGCATTACCGACGTGACCCAACACTTTTACTCCTACTCCTCGAAGAAACAAGACAGCTGCACCTCGAGGGTATGAGGATGAGGAGGATCATAGGTGTTGATGACATGAGCCTACAACCTTGGGATAAGTGTAACTCGAGGAGGTGTGAGACCCCGGCAGCCACCATCAAATGTCCTCATCACGGCCAACACCACCTGATGACGGCGACTCCCTGGCTCCTTACATTGTTGACTTGTTAATGATGATGAAATTTTATGCATTGGAACTCCTTTAAAAACTTTTGAAACTTTGAAACTTTCCTGAATTACGAAGATAGTTTTATCTATAGTTCAATAACAACAACAGCAATAATAATAACAATAATAATAATAATAATAATAATAATAATAATAATAATAATAAACAAGACCAATGATAAAAATAACAACAATACTAATAACAATACTACTACTACTAATACTACTACTACTGCTACTACTACTACTACTACTACTACTACTACTACTACTACTGCTACTACTACTAATAACAATAATATTAAAGATACACACCCTGAAACCCCCACCGCAAAATACCTCAGTGATGACTTAAGAATGTCAATATCAACACAGAGAGAGAGAGAGACGTTGTGCCCAAAACATAATTGTCATGACTGCATAATGTTTATTCCTCAGGTGTGTTGACAGACTGACGGGGTTTAGACAGGTGACTCATGCCTTGTAAGCTGACGGGAAGTTTATACAGACATTACTGGCATACAGACTCCGAGACTTACGGATGAATTGACTAAAAGGATATACGGATATATTTTGCAACATACATACACACACACACATACATACACCTACACACATATACACAAGACACACACACTACAACTACACATACCACACACACACACACACTACAACTACACATACCACACACACACACACTACAACTACACATACCACACACACACACACTACAACTACACATACCAAACACATATACACACACATACACTACAACTAACTATAAATCCCCCACCCCCCCCCCCCACACACACACATCCTCCAACGCAACCTTGACTTACTCCCATCGCAGGCAGTAGCTACAGAAAAAAAAGTTCCCCCCCCAAAATATCTAATATTATCCAGTAACGTCATGATTATTGTGTAATGGATTCAGCTGGGTCATGTACACCTGTTTCCCAGAATTACTGCGCCCTTCCCCCTTCCCCCTCCCGAAATGGACGTATCTGTTCTTATTACTGTGTCGAGGGTGTTATTCTTTTGTTTCTCTTTACACTTGTGGTATCTATGATTGTTAAGCCGTTTATATTTTGGTTTCGATTAAATGTAGGTACGACGTTATTCTTTTGTTTCTCTTTACACTTGTGGTATCTATGATTTTGTAATGGCGTTTATGTTTTGATTGAATGTAAGTATAGTGTTATTCTTTTGTTTCTCTTTACTCTTGTGGTATCTATAATTTTGTAATGGCGTTTATGTGTTTTGATTGAATGTACTTGAAGTGAGGCATTATTCTTTCGTTTTGTTTTTATTTATGGTATCAAGGGTGATATTCTTTTGTTTCTTAACTGTTTATGTTTATGGTAGCCAAGATGATACACTTTCTGGTTTGTTTATATCTAGGCATCAAGCGCGTTAGTCTTTTGTTTATTATCTTATTACACTGATTGGACCTAAGGCGTTATTCTTTTGTTTGGGATCTTATAAACATATTGCGTCAAAGTCGTTATTCATTTGTTGATCATCTTAATACACTTACTGAACCTAAGACGTTATTATTTTCTTTATGATCTCATTAAACTTATTGCGTGAAAGTCGTTATTCATTTGTTTATATGTTACTTCCCTTATTATACATTACGCAACTATAAACACCACAACATCGCTCGCAATTGAACTATGAAAGTGGCTCCATCATCAACAACCACGAATATCTCCCCACACACCATAATACATCACTGTCATGCACCATAAACACACACACAATTAACTCCTCCTCAGCTGAAAATGACAGAGTAGTGTATATCCTGCAGAATTACAATCTCAAAGGTCACTTTTTATGCACTTAAGTACTAGAATGAGGTCAAATGTGAGTGTGTGAGTTGCAGAGGTTCCGCTACGCTGGTATGTGCAGATTGAACTAACGTGAAGGTCGTCTTGTGTAATAATATATAAATAAATTTCTTTTTTTTTTTAACATGTCCGGGAAGTTCTGTCTATCTGTTGTATAGGTCATTAGGTCGTGGTTTGCTGTATTAACATGACTCGTAATGGTCGTAGTTGCTGCAATAACATTTTCCGGTACGTGTTGGTCGTAGTTTCTTAAATAACATTATATAGAAAAATAATATCAATAAGAATCAAATAATAAAAATAAAATATGTAAAGAATAATTAACAAATATATAAGAACTACAAAATAAAAAAAATACATAAATAATAACGAATACAGCAATACAACTACTTACACACATTACATAACTAAACTATCATCACAATCTGTTTACCTAATTAAGGAAAGTTATATTTCGTATTTATTAATGGATTCGGTAGAGGTGGAGAGTTACGGTTCTAACTAAACTTCCTATGTGCATTTTTTTAGAGCCGTTGGAATCCGTTTAACCCGTTAGAAATGGATTTAAATTCCTATTCAACTAAATCCAGGTTATGTTTCGTTGTTTTAGTGGAAATAGTCTATATTTAAATCTATTTACAGTAAACATATTCTTTTTAGGTGTGTGTGTGTGTGTGTGTGTGAGAGAGTGTGTGTGTGCGTGAGTGTGTGTGTGTGTGTGTGCGTGTAAGGGCAGTCGAAGAATCTTATCACTTCCGGTCTACTCACCCCCTCCCCGCCCCACTCATCTAAGGACAGTCTGATTACTCCCTCTCACACCTCACACTTACCCACTCACGCCTTTCACTCTCCCACCCTTCGTCCCTCGCTCACTCATTTTCCCACTCAGCGAGCTTCACTACCCACTCCTTTCTCCCTGTGCCTCTTCCTACACATCTCTCTCTCTCTCTCTCTCTCTCTCTCTCTCTCTCTCTTCGCCCCTCCATCTCAACCCTCCTGCATTCCCCCTCAGGTCTTTAGGGTCAGTGGGTGGGTGGGGGTAACAGGGAGGGTGACTCGTTGTTTATGGTGGTAGTGGGGGATCTCTCTCTCTCTCTCTCTCTCTCTCTCTCTCTCTCTCTCGCTCATATACCTATTACATACTATCCGTTTATTGTTAAATTGATAGACATTAACTTTACCTAACGTACATAAAATGCCACGAAATGAACTTTGAATAAGGATATATAATAAGTGAATAACAGACACACACATATACATGACTACAGATGGACAGACAGACACACACGTACATGGCTACACACAGACACACACACACACACATATATGAGTATAATAATAATAATGGTTGCCCCTCGTGTAACGAGGATGGCCGGCCCAGCGGCCATATAGGCGTGAATTTGTTTAAAGTGTAGAAGCTGTCGCCAATACAACAACCACACCCTAAGTTAACGAGTTGCATGACCCAGTGTCAAAGAATAGTCCGAGAAGACCGGACAACTCGCCAACTGCACTGGCTAACCATTACCCCGGAATACGATCCGCAAATCGATTAACATCCAGGTTCCCAATTACTGCTGGGTGGACAGAGGCAACACACACACACATTATATATATATATATATATATATATATATATATATATATATATATATATATATATATATATATATATATATATATAATGTGTGTGTGTGTTGCCTCTGTCCACCCATTACCATCTCGTCAATATTCCACAAGTTGAATAATAAATTTCTTGTTTCACTGAAAATCTTGCGCCGATTTCTTCCTTCGATTTTCTTGCCGATTTCATCCTCAGATTTTGACCGATTTTCTGTCTGGGGTGTGTGAGGATTAGCGACGAAAAGCAGATTTTTTTTTTTTTCATAAATCGATTCCTTGTGTCATGTATGTACTGATATTGATATGGAAACACTTTATTTAGCCAGAAAAATACAGATACAATGTGGATAATATAAACAATATTAACATAGCTGAGCTCTCTTAATAGCACCTGATATACACTGTACAGGTCCGTAATGGAGTGATTGTTTGTGTATATGGCCACACACACACACACACACACACACACACACACAGATTAAGGCCTCACGCGTAGTAGTAATACACTGTGTTTACGCTGCTGAAATACCTGACCACAGAACACCTTTGACTGGTAAACACTACAACAGCGTCCCCCCTCTCCCTCCTTCCCTTCCTCCCTACTAGCATCTCCCCTCCTTTCCCACCCTTCCTCCCTTCCTATCCTGACTCCCTCCCTCCTTCCTTCCTTCCCTGCCTTTACCGTGACTCCTTCCTTACCTACTAGCATCTCTCCCTCCTACCCTTCTTCCCATCCATCTTCCTTCCTTGCCCCCCCCCCTCCTCCTTCCCTTCATTCCTCCTTACATTCCTTTCTGTGCCCTTCCCTTCCTCCCCTCTCCCTCCCCCCACCGTGATCACAACCAGCACCAGCACCTCGTGAGCCAGGTAATTACAGGTGTAGAGAGAGAATCTTTCGTCTTACCTGTGTCTTTTGTACTAATTGCCTCTCTCTCTCTCTCTCTCTCTCTCTCTCTCTCTCTCTCTCTCTCTCTCTCTCGGCCGTCGACCACAGTACAACGTGAGGAAGATAGTGTAACACCGCCTTAGTGACATATTCCCGTTATTGTTACTATGGAAACATCTTTCTACCTCACTCCATCAATCAATCGATCCCTCCTCCTTTCCCCCCACTCCCTCCCTCCCTCACCCATACCATCCGCCCAACGTACCACCCACAAACAGGTTATAAGTCAGGCGATGGTGATTGCCTGTGGTGGCGAAGCTATTCTGGTATACAGGTATTTCCCTCCTCCTCCCCCCCCCCCCCCCAGAGTCACTACTACAACCTACTATCATCAAGAAAGCCTTAAATTATAGACCTCAGGCCTCACCATGATGATATGCTTGCTTGTGCTTATGATAATTCCCTATAATTAGATGCATAGTAATTTGTATCAACTATATGGAAGAGAGTCTGGTCTATAACTCGACAAATTGGTCTATAAATCGACAAATTGGTCTATAACTCGACAAGTTGGTCTATAATTAATTCGAGTTTTGTGTATAATTCGACAACAGGTATTTATTTTTCGATAGTTTGGTGTAAAGTCGACAGTTTTGATTTATAATTCGACATTTGGTCTATATAATTCGAACACCTGACCTATAAATCGAGTTGGTCTATAATTTGACAGTTTTGATCAACAATTCGACAGCATGGTCTTTAATTCGTTTGCTTTATAAATCGACAATCTGACCTATAATACTACAGTTTGGTCTATAATTCAACAGTTTGGTCTATAATTCAACAGTTTGGTCTATAATTCGACAATCTGACCAATAATTCAACAGTTTGGTCTATAATTCGACAATCTGACCTATAATTCGACAGTTTGGCCTATAATTCGACAATCTGACCTATAATTCAACAGTTTGGCCTATAATTCGACAATCTGACCTATAATTCGACAGTTTGGTCTATAATTCGACAATCTGACCTATAATTCGACAGTTTGGTCTATAATTCGACAATCTGACCTATAATTCAACAGTTTGGTCTATAATTCGACAATCTGACCTATAATTCAACAGTTTGGTCTATAATTCGACAATCTGACCTATAATTCAACAGTTTGGCCTATAATTCGACAATCTGACCTATAATTCAACAGTTTGGCCTATAATTCAACAGTTTGGTCTATAATTCGACAATCTGACCTATAATTCAACAGTTTGGCCTATAATTCGACAATCTGACCTATAATTCAACAGTTTGACCTATAATTCGACAATCTGACCTATAATTCAACAGTTTGGCCTATAATTCGACAATCTGACCTATAATTCGACAGTTTGGCCTATAATTCGACAATCTGACCTGTAATTCAACAGTTTGGTCTATAATTCGACAATCTGACCTATAATTCAACAGTTTGGCCTATAATTCAACAGTTTGGTCTATAATTCAACAGTTTGGTCTATAATTCGACAATCTGACCTATAATTCAACAGTTTGGCCTATAATTCGACAATCTGACCTATAATTCAACAGTTTGGCCTATAATTCGACAATCTGACCTATAATTCAACAGTTTGGTCTATAATTCGACAATCTGACCTATAATTCAACAGTTTGGCCTATAATTCGACAATCTGACCTGTAATTCAACAGTTTGGCCTATAATTCGACAATCTGACCTATAATTCAACAGTTTGGCCTATAATTCAACAGTTTGGTCTATAATTCGACAATCTGACCTATAATTCAACAGTTTGGCCTATAATTCGACAATCTGACCTATAATTCAACAGTTTGGCCTATAATTCGACAGTTTGGTCTATAATTCGACAATCTGACCTATAATTCGACAGGTTGGCCAAAAGTAAGTGAGGTTGTTTTTTATTTAACTATACTATGTGTTTAGAAATACATCGCTATTGTGGTGGTATAAGTAAGTGTTTTTATAAATTTACTTAGAATGACTTATAAAGATGGTCAAGAGTGTTGTAGTGAGATGAGATATACTAATGTAGTTTAGATTTATTTGTTTTCGTTGTTTATGGAAGTGTTTTATATATATATATAGCTTAACGTTCTCTCTCTCTCTCTCTCTCTCTCTCTCTCTCTCTTTTTTCAATTTCAATTTCTTTCGCTTTCTCTCTCTCTTCTCTCTCTCACTCTTTCTTTCTCTCACTCAATCTATCTCTCTTTTTAACTTTCTCACTTTCTCTCACTCACTTTATCTCTCTCTCTCTCTCTCTCTCTCTCTCTCTCTCTCTCTC